>UZAN01047423.1:0-26497 GCA_900618425.1 Echinostoma caproni
TACCTTATTTTTTGGATTCTGCTTCCGTCACCCTTGCGCCTAAAACGTTAACTTCAGACATCCGCCCACTGGGATGAACGTCTGACGTGTTGAAGCTTTTCGGAATTTACTCATTAAAAAATCCTTAACTCTGCTGAATTTCCAGGACCCTAACCATTTGCACAAGTACAGCGCCCAATCAACAATTGATGTGATAGATACCCTGGTCCACTATATTCCATCGGCACTCGATGAAAATTAAAATGCCGTCAGAGTATTTCTTGGATTACCGACGCTTTCAATTCAGTTTATAGGTCTAAGTCCATAACTACATTGTCCTTCAGTGGGATGTCGCATACTAAAACAGTAGTTCTCAAAGACAAGATCACAAATCAATCACAGTACACCAGTTAATTAGGTCATACCTCTGTCTCCCGTAATTTCTACACTAGGCGTACCCCACGGTGCCAATCTGTTCCGTTTTTTCGTTTGTACTTGTAATTTTTTTCCATGTTAGCTTGCTAAGTTCCCTGCTTATTAAGTACAGAGACGATTTTGTGGTCGAAATCACCCACTCTGATGCGTCTGTCACCTCCACTTCTCAACTGACCTTTTCAAGCATTGCTGTGGCCCACTGCACCTAACTCTCAATCCCTCTGAATGCTTAAGCATACTGTTAGGTAACTCGATGTGTTAATCAGGGGAAATTCACGCTGATCTGATGATGTGATTTCTGTATGCTGATGGATCAGAAAATTATCATTTTATATCTTAAGTCTGAAAGCTGTATGGGTTTCTTCATACATATTTGTATGTACGGATTTCTGGGATACTCAAGATAAACTTTAAGTTTATTTCCAGATGTTGTGTCCAATGATCCAGAAGTATCGGGACTTCCTATTTAATTCTCCTCCGCCTCGTGATTTTAAAGCGTTCAAAGCCATGCCTTTCGCTATCAACTAAAATAATGGATTTTTCCTAGCATACGTTACACCCAGACCTTATAACGCGTGTGTTCCTTCCCACTCGATTGCTCTACAACTGTATATTTGCTATTACAACCACACATCAGTCTTCTGTGACGCCTCATCTCACCCGATCTCCTTGTAACTCAGAACACTTCTGAACTAGACTCACTCATATCGTAAATGTTTTGTTTTGTACTTTCTTCCCACAATTATTTTTTGATTGTGCTTACACATTGGTTTTACTTTAATTAAGTCGTTGCTGAATAATCACCGTCCGTGGACTATAAATAATATATTTGATTTGAAAACCGAGGAGATTGGCGGATTCTTTCGGTATCCCCCAACAAATCATCCGAAAACTAACCAATGGGTCATTGTGACAAATGGAAATGAAAACAGACTTTCAAAACGTTTGGCTAAACTACAAGAGCTATTAATGAAACTATGTACCCGGATTGACGTGCGTTACTAGATTGGCCTCAAAACACAAATCGCCATTTTCGGGCACAAGGAACCGGACTCCGAATTACCTACATCTACTGAGATATAAATGAGATGGTCATGTCCTTAAAACACTGAAATTTGTGAGAGAAACCAGACATTGTTTGAACGAAATAATCGGGATGTCGCGACCGACCCTGCGTACGTCAGCGCCAGATCAGTGGACGAGGAACACAATAGTAAATACACTGACCAATTACAGAAATGCAGTTCATGTGTACGGTTTTTTTATGCGCAGATATGTCTCAGTGGAACAGGGAACACAGTGTGTGAAATGGCCCGAAAGACAGTGCCAAAGGAGGTGAACATATCACTATAGTTAAGTTACTGAGGAGTAATAATCGTTCACCTCAAGCGTGCGAAGGTAACAACTGCAAATATGAAACACACTTTCCTGTACCTATTTTACACCAGACTATAATAGTTTCGACATACATCAAGCGCTTTCCCAGCAGAGGCACGAAATAGAACAACAGGTACGCTGAAGTATTGACAGTTATGTTTGCAGAGAATGGATTTTGGCAAAGTAAACGAGATGTTAATAGGCAAGAAGATTACGTGTTATGCAGCCTATACATTTTGTCTCCAGTACTTACGGTTGAATGATGAATTGACTCTCAATTAGGATTTACCAAATGCCTGCGTCAAGTGGTTTAACAGGGAGTGAATATGCTACGGTTCAAACATGAATATCAAACAAGAATCCATTCAGTAAATACATGTGTCACAAGCAGAATGTATTCCAGCACGTGTCATTAATGTGCAAACCACAAGAAACTGGCCTTATAACAGGAATATCAGTAGATATCGCTTGATTACAATCGCCCACGCACATTTTAATTATAGATAAAATCTTCCGATTACCTTGGCGCCGTGCTGTTGGCATAAGCCCAAATGAGATGATGACATTATTCTGTGCGTCATTATCTTGTTGGTTAATTTGACTCATAGTTTTTAATCAAACTTCAGTGATATCTATACTATAACCAGTCAATACGTAACGCAATCCTGTGTGATCTTCACCAAAGTAAAGGGGTGTAACCCGTCTCCAAGTACACAGCGCGTATGGCCTTGCAAAGGAGGAACACATAACGTCTCATAAGGCATTAGGGAAAAAATGTTGTCCTACAATGTGGGTTATACACGTTTTAAATCATAAATGACAATTCAGACATCAGTTATCCACAAATTTGATTTGATGTTTGAAAAACGTCTTCTATTGACGATTCTTCAGTCTCTCTTATTAATCGCGTTTGATAAAAGCAAAAACGGATTATGTTTAAATCACCTGTGGGCAGTCGTATATCTGCACATGGAACACGGATTAACAAAAGCTCTTGGGGGCTAGTTTTTAAGTGTCCAGTTTCTATCATTATCCAGCTCAACATTCATGACAATTTATTGCGTTCTCTGTTTTACGCATAGTTGAATATAGAAGCGATCACGTTATTCAATTTGAACGAAGAATCTTTTTCCAAAGAATATGTTTGTGTTCAAACTATGTAGCTGAATTCACCATCGTTCTTTAAAAAAAATAAAGTTAGATGTTGTTCATAAGAGTATATTGCAAACCGGTGTTTGCAAGCAGCCATCCATTTCAAGATCAACTGATTGATGCTTCTTGTACACCAAGAGAGATTTCACGTATTGCATGCTTGAAGTACCCACTCGACGCTAAAGTGATCAATCGTCACCACGTTCTACAACCCGCCGTCATCTTGTTTACCCACTGATCAGCTATTTTTTAAATTTTCGGGGACTAAGAGCACGTTTGTTTACAAACAATAAAAACATACAATGATGCAATCACTGATACGCAGTTCGGCGACCGCTGACTACAAAGGTTGTGATGATTTCCCATTGCCCGATATCTTTCGTTTCCGTGTGGTGATACAAGTGTGTATATCGAGATCAGTTTGATGCTGTACGGCGGATATATTTATCCGTATTGGGGATGCAGATGTGCATTTAGTTCTGCATTTATTTAGTTTTCCTCATTTTGACCCATGTTGTGGAAATTTATCAATTTCCAAAAACGCCTACTGTGGGTGGATCTCTTTGGAAGAAGCTCAACATTCGTAAATAAAACCAGTTTTGAATTAGTGTTTACATCATCCCCAATTCCCAGCTCTCAAAATAACTCCATAAGCTCAGAAGTGGTTTGAGCTGTTACCAAGTAAGCTTCCAATCCAATATCCAACACACAATGATTGGTCAGAAGCCTACCAACAAAAAATTATGTCGACAGCGTTTTCAGTTAGAAAAATATAGAATCAATACAGTGATGAATAGAATACAATCCTATATCATACCTGTACGGTCAATGTCTACAACGTCGGGGTTGATAGGGATATAACACCTATGCAAGTTGCAAGGATGTTTTTGACAATCGCTAAGTTCGTAATAACGGGAAGGTGATCATTTAAGACAGGGTTCGATTTTTGACAATAAATATCGAGGACACAAGAACCAGATGTCTTAAAATTAGTTAAACCAATTTGGAAAATTTGTTGTGTAAAGGAAGCAAATACAGCGTCACTGGATTATCGGATAATATAACGGGAGTAGAGGAGAAAACGACTTTGAAAACCACCTCATTCATATTCTCTATACTCAAATGTCACTAGCTAGAACTCAGAATGTTTTTAAACTCCAACAGTTCTCGTTCAGTCTTCGAAGAATGTAGATCTGGTGAATGTTGTTTCAGGTAAAACCGAGTAGCCAAACTGCAACCCAAATAATTTATAGCAAAGGTTCAACTTTTATAAGCTGCAACGACCACAAGCATAGCCTTTAGCATGGAAATTCGGATATCAGTCGTTCTTAACATGATACACGCAGATTGGTCTTCAGCTTACAACACGTAGTGTACTATTGGCGCTTCTGTCATTGGTAATCCGTAACTGAGAATTTGTTGTTTTTACTACAGAATGATAACTGTACTATTTGTTGATACGAGATCACATCTCAAATTGTCCTCACTGTTTGTGTGGTTTATGCAAGAGAATCCTTTGTTCATCAATCCATTCAGTCGTCAGCGCTATAAATTTGGGCGCAAGGAACGCACAAACGAAAATAAAGCTTTATATTTGAAAGCCCTAAATCATATGATAACTGGAAACTTGTGAGTCACCAGAAATACTAGACCAAAGTAGTCATGCTACGACAGCATTGCCAATACAGCATTTTCATGATATTAAAAGCAGACACCCTTTCAATAATCATGTCTACTGGAACACCTCTCCTAAATTAACATAACACTTGGGCTAAACCATTGCTAGCATGTGTTGCGTATATTGAACGGAATGACTGTAGAACGTGGGTATAACATGAGATGAACAATCAATCATCTGAACGCCGCTACAAGTTTGTTCTCTTCGGTAATGTCATGCAGTTAGGGAATTTACTGCAGATTAAACAAATATGAATCAGTCGGAGCCGTATCATCTACCTGAGTTGTAAACTAGCAGGATGTTTCACGAGATCCAACAATAACAGTATATTAATGAACATCCTAGAATTGTTGTTCACCTTTCAATACATGGTTGACTATGTAAGCTACAGACCGAAATGGCATAGTTCTGATCAATACCCATATTGCAGGACATGAGTGTCCGTGGCAAACTCTTGGATTCCACTCCTACTGAACACACAAAATACGTCTGTACTGGCATTATTTATTTTGTTTGCATCTACGGTACCAACAGATGCATGATTTTATAGCATGATGACATTTATCAATCAATGCAGCACATTGTTTGATAAATCAGAAAAACGAAACGTACAAAATCCATCCCAAAAGTGGACCCACATCGACCCATTTGCTGAATGATGTGGTAAACAATAAGTGGTTGGAGCATCGTAAAATATCCCTAGGAACGCCACATTTTCAGGTCAATCAACTCATGCAACATTCGGATGCAAGAAAATGATATTCCTCATTTGACATTCCCGAATGGTATTGGAATTCGATGAAAGCACCTCAAGTTAAAGGCCTTTGGAAGTAGATTAGGAGCATAATAGTTAAGTCGATAACAGTTTTATTACTGATCAAACATGCACATCAAGTAGTTCGTTTTGGAAAAATAAAATAATGCTTCACTCAGCGTTAATCAGTTTGATTCAGGTATAAATCATTCAGAATGTACAGGGAAAAAACGGTGCAATGTATTCAAGTGATTACTATTTGGAAAACAAGTCAATAAGCGAACTAAAGTCTTCCTAGATTCTGATTAACGCTCTTAAACAGTTGCTGCTATTGGTTCAATGCAGGATCATTTTTGCTGGGCAGAAGTCAGAAAATGTACTTGTCTGTGTGTAAGTCTGTGTGAGCATGGGTGTGTAAAGGAAAGTGAGAAAATTATTATTTTTGATTACCATTGATTGTTTCATAAACAAAATTAGCTTCAATGCTAATTGTACACGCGGTATACAAAGGGTGCATACATTTGATTGTATTAAAGTAGTTGCAATGCCCGACAAAAAACACTGAACTTCCCGTTGGAGAACCGTCGTCGGCGTGTAATTTTGTATCCCTGTAAGGACTCGAACCACCAGTCGGGACTTCAAACCTTTACCCGTGTACGGCACATTTGAGGGTCACAATCTTACGCGAATGGCTCACTCAATTTGGAGTATCAATTTGGTTTAGCCCACTAGATGGTTCAAAAGCACTGGGCACTCTCAGTATCCCTAAATGCACTTAACAAGTGAGGAAACCCAAGGACTGAAACTCCGCACCGAAAACAATCAAGGGTGTCTGGTGCTTCTGAACAAATGAATGAGCTAATCCAAACTTGATACCCTAAATAAAGTATGTATGCCCTTATATTTTCGATGTGGTGAATAATCAGCTCAACCATGTTTCTTACCGAGATGAAATCATGTACTGCAACGCATCGTCTATCACATCAATATAGATCTTTCGCGATGAATTATTTCTCAGCTTGCCATGGGTGTGCATTTCACTCGCGTTGGAAATGTTGAACGCTTTTCGGCAAATCAATAACTTATAAAGAATACCGATAGTCACAGAGAGGGCATCTCATCTCTGCATGTCCTCTTCGACGTATTTTGTTTGAGTACCCAAAAGCTCCCAGTAAGATGTATTATGTTATATTTCCTACCGGTCACTCCAGCCAGTTCCCTGTCTCGAGTATCCCATTAACAAGGGAAACATTATGGAATTCTGACGTTCTCTCTCTTTGCTCTATTTGCTTATTCAAGTGCCGAAGCTGGCGCTCAGAGAAATAGCCCATGGGCCATACTGCACCCCTGGAACCATCAAAATGACTATGAAAATTACATGGAATACGTAACAACCGAAACTGTTGTTATTGCAGGTTAAATGGAATGGGGTTGTATTTCTACAAATTCAGACCCAGATTCACGAACAGTTGACAGCAGTTACTGTCACTTGAAGATGAAGTAAAGATAGGAGCCCAACAGTTTAAATATATATTAGGTGTGGATAATTTACCATGATATCAATCCACTTTTCCGCTTACATGATTACCACGGAAATACCAGACTGATGCAGACCTCCTTTTGCTAACAAAGAAATGTCTTTCGACGCTTGATTGCTATAACCTCTACAAATTTCAGCAGCCGTCCTTTTAAGGTTATGTTTGCAACCCGAAACTATGTCCCGCGGTCGACGTGGTGGTCAGTCTGCAGCAGATGGCAAGCAAATGATGATGCAGTGCTCTGTGTGACTGGCTAGTTAGGCTGGTTGTTTGTGTGGCCCTCAATCTGATCCGTTCGCGTTCGACCCATTCTGCTATATTTTAGAAAAAACAAGGTACTCAAGAGACCTCGTTTGTATTCGATCGGAAGAAAAATCACAGCTTTGTCAGGAAACGAAGGTCTATATCAGTCGGGTGTTGCCCTGGTAACCAATTAAGCGGAAACGTGAATTGATATCATGTTAGTTTACAGTATTGTGTTATTTGTTTCAGAAAAGCAATTTGTGTGGCCCGGATAAAACAATGGATGATGTTAGGCTGTACATGACTTGTGGGATGGAACGTTGGGACTACACTTTTGTCAAAAAGATCATTATCCAGAAATAGATTGGGTTTGGTTGTACGGTTACCAGGGGTATGTCAGCATTATCCACATTGCGAGTCTTCTACTTCCTCAAGTAAACCCCTAGTTCCTTCGAAACAAACAAATAACATATTCTAACAACCGCCAACAAATCTTCAAAGCAATTTCTAATGAACCATTCCTTTGCCATTTATTATAATATTTATAATAATTTGTTTCGTTGAACAATGGTTTCAGTATTATTGAAAGTAAATATTATACCCTAACATTAATCGTTTCATTGCTTCCATGCGATAAGATATTAACGCAACACTAAACGTGTATGGTCAATGGATTTTACAGAAATAATTCATTGTTCCTTTATAACGGTCTAGTATGAAGCAATTTCTCCAAAACCGTTACCCGGTGGTTTCAGATAGCACGCACGATTATATTTAACCCGGTAAATCCAAGGCCCGATTTTATCTTACAATGAAACCGGTCTCTTCGGTCCACACACCAATTCTCGTGTATTCACGCTGTTTATCGTTCAGCATTCGAGTATTTGAATTCAGCTATAGCTTTTTTCTGTCACTGTTGATGAAAACGTGTGGTAAATGGAAAATTCATTTCCAATGAAATAACCTGTGGTACAGCCTAATCAAGTTTCGAACAAATTGTGTTGAAATCATTTAAATTAGTTGCTTGCATGGAGACGAACTCTCTTCAAAATAAGTTTGAATTACATCAAAGTAACGAAGGGTTGTGCATTGAGCATTGTGTTGAATCACACGCTTCACGATCAGACAATTTCAAAGCCGTGCCAATAAAGTACAGTCCACACAACATTACTTTCAGTCCGTATCACCTGACTCCAGCGGCCTACACACCCCATATGATTCAACGTAACTCCTTGTGATCAACCTGGTGTTTAGCACTAGTTCCCACTGTGACAACGCTGGTAAATTGTGCACTGCACACCGATTTATTTGTGTTTGCGTCACGCACATAGCTCTCAAACAAACCAGAGCATTATCCACGAAGTTATCTGTTGTTCTATTACGAAATGCTCTGTGAGTCTCGCCAACGCAATGTATATTGATCAATCTCCAAGTACGCAGTCAGTGCATCTTTGCAGAAAATGAACACATGGCGCCTATTCGCGCTATGGGTCCTGATGAAGTTCCTGAATTCAGTGAGAATTGAGTGAGCAGTATACATACACACATACGAACTTTTCGACCAGGAACGGAAAGCAAATTATGGAATGTTCTATCAAAGCAGTATATCAACCAAAAGCAGGTTAGAAGAGTACGTAGTGAAACCGATTGCATATAGGCTGCGTTTAATTAAGCTCTTGAAGGAAGATTGGTTCCAAATCGTATTACGTCACTGGTTAGTGGCAGAGTCTGCATGCAACCAAAACTACATTCTAAACAATTGCTTCAGGTGAGAATTGTCAGATGTGGGGTGGGTCACATGCTTCAAATGCATTTAGAACGTCTGGTAAATCTGAGATACATCACCAGTCATCCTCAATGCTGTTACATCAGCAAGGTGACAGCACCTTTTTTGGCTAATGTTCCCACAATGATAAACAATGAGATTATAGCACGTGCTATTGTTTAAAATATATTTTATCTTCACAATGTTTTAAAATATAACACTGGCTGTGAAGTGCACAACAATTAAGTCGGCAAATTTAATTTTTATTTACCAAAAATAACTGCCTAACGACTTCTTGTTTTTTACCAATGGGTCAGTAGAAAATCAGCTAAGAATAGCTTGAAGTCACATAGCGGTGATAACTCTCGACAATTCAGGTTGACAACCATTGTACGTGTTCTGACGCCTACACGCTTCATTGATAGAGGGAAATATCCTGAAGGTACATCCAATTCAGTCGTGCACACTTGAGGACATCACGTGACATCAATGATTGAAATATTGCGACTGGATTGATAAAAACGTTTCTTACGAAAAACGAGAGTATAAAAGGGACAATGTGCTAAGATGAATCAGTCAACCGGTAAAATGAATTCAATCACTCGAAGTGTTTTAATCCTTATCGTCTGCATTTGCGGATCGGTTGGTAAGCGATGAAATCCTTACTTTCTGAAACTCCATTGGCTTCAGTTGGTCAATCCACAGAGTGCACTGCAAACTACACTGCTCATACGGAAGAGCAAACGTTCCTTGTGGAAATGGGAAAAGAAGGCTGTCAAGCACTTGTTAAACCCACCAACGATAAGAATGTGGACGTCTACCTGAAACCGGAATCGGTGAGTTCACAATGTTGAATGTAAGCCATGTGAGCAGGCTTCAAATTATTCGATTTATTTTAACTGATCTGAAATGTATTTTTGTTTGTTAACTCACTAGGGTGGTGAGAATAAGTGTGTTCAAGTTGCCAGTGGGTCAGATTCCAAAACAATATGTGCGACGGACTCCGGGAATTCCTTCTCGTCACCGGAAGCAATTCAGGTGAGTGCAGTGTCGTCTACGACTGGAGAGTCAACCACCGCGGCGTCATCAACTACGGACTCAAGCACAACATCGTCAACCACAGCATCGTCAACCACAGCATCGTCAACCACAGCATCGTCAACCACGACATCTTCAACGACAAAACCTGCTGCTGGAGGAGTGCAGCGCACTAGAAGGGACGCTGCACAAACCATCACCGTATACTACAAATCGCGTAAGATCCTACATACGTGATAGTTGATTGCACCAATATGTTTCTTTTATAAATATATGACGCATTCATTCATTGTTTGTCAATCTGAATTAGCAAATTCAAACAAATACTTCATTTCCGGTTTATTCACGGTTCGTTTCAATCCTCTTTTGCTTTGCCAACAAAAAATACAAAAACAGATGGCCTCAGTCAGCACGCATTCTCTGCCTTAGTATGTATCGGATCAATACTCTACCTTATCCAAAGCAACCTGTGGTGAGTAGATGTTAGCAAATTTGCTCAATTATGTGAGATTTTTAGCGAAAGTTGCATCTACGTTCTTCTTTTTAATCTCTGCCGTTTTCTTCCGGCTTGCCAAGTCAAATCACCGTAACAACAATTCTGTAATTTAACTTTGATCAAATAAAGCAGTCAACACGTGCTATCCAAATGGAAACCGATACATTTTATTCCATGTCGATTTCTATCATCTCTTTCTTTCAGAAATGGTCCAAATTTAATCAAAAAATTCTCAATAATAATCTGTGAATCAATCTTCAATTTTACTTTATTCCGGTTTTTATTACACGGAGTACGACAACTGATTTAAATATATCATGATCCTCTGCTGATTATTGTTTTACAAGGCAAGATACCTCGTGTCGCATTGAATGGTTTCGCAATTGCGCTGATAATCATTTACTCACACTGAACTGGGACGATGTTCTATAACAGTCTGTTCTTTCTTGCAAATGAATATCCAAATCATGGTATTAGGCACTTGACACCTATCTGTGTTTTATTTAGACGCTCCACAAAATTAACACATCAAAACGGTGAAACGTGGATGAACAACGTGCAAGACGCTAAACATTGATTCCGAGGTTTCATAAAATCATCGTGCAATTACTTTATGAGATAAAAAACACTGACAGATCAAGTTGCATACACGTAGTTGCTCAAAACCGGAGCTATGGATGAGCATACGCTTATCTACATTCGTTTGGATCTGGCATATGTAAGTAGGTAAAGTTTTTAATGAACTCTTATTCTATAATTGGGACAAAAGCAACAAGTGCTTTCGTACGCTTGGAGCGGTTCGACCACTGCAGCTGAAGCGCATGGTTTCAAGATATCTGCTCGCCAGTATCACCGCTTTATAAAACGGACCATAGAAGAATATGAAAGAACAGTATCGCATATGAAATACATACAATAGGTCACACAGAAAACTATTCAAGTATATGAAAACATACGCAGTGATTCACAATGAAGAAACAAAGAAGTTAGGATTTTGTATTCAGTACATGCATCTATAACCATAGCCATAGATTAAAATTGTAAACGTTTTTACAATGCACGGTCATTTATTAGATACATCACATTAAAATAACATTGAAAGCGGATAGGATTTCGGAACTGCATGCAGCTACAAAATAATATATGTCACTCAAGAGTTCTCTCAGAGATTTTCATTTGCAAGTTAATCACAATAAGCCGAAAATTCACTAATCAAAATAGGCGGGGCAACGTCTTCGTCATTTCACTGCTAGAGCTAGTGTTTAAAACCAGATGTATAATCGTATCTCCCAGGAAACTGGTATCGCTTGCACCAAAACTATACCCACCGAACGAACTTATAACATCAGCTGATTCGCCCTTAATTTCAGGTAAATTAAACTTTTGTCAAAATAGCATCGAGGCTCTATACGTAAGACATTTGTCAGCGGCAGATGTAAATTGGGTCATTTTGAAAAGCATTCCAACAATTAATGTTTCGATGAGACAAATTCGCCTGAGAAAAGCGAACCAACGATATATCGGTTAAACCACGTTGATTCTGAGAAGCCGACTACATTCGAAAAGCCTTCCTATCGTCAAACACTAATTGCAACTACATTGGAGCCAAACTTGAAACTAACGCCTTTAGATACAATACAATGAAACCCAACACCTTACATGCACATTCTGTGGGTTTATTACATCTTGTTCGGTATGCTTGAATTATGCCACTGTGTTTCACACGAGTCAAATAAATTGCACGTTTTTCAACCGTAGTGGGACGTTTGCATGTTTTGCTAAGCTGAATAGGAATTTTTCTTATTTATTGAATGAGCCCAGGATTAAACATCAGAGTGTATATGCATGGTTATTGCGGTACATCCAATTCACGCGAGCAGAATGGTGAACAACGTTAGACACTGTAACCGATTTAAGTGATTGAATTTGAACCACTTGGAATTTATTTCTCGTGCGGCTTACGGTGACAGGTGTACGGTGAACGCATTGGTTATAGTTGCTTATTCAGTGTGTTGTTTTTAATAAGTGAATAGCCGACAACTTTGCTATGAAAGATACTAAGACATGTTCTATGACCAGACTTATCCATTGTTTATTTATCAGGAAAACAAACGTTGGAATGAAAATAGGCAAAATTGTCAGACACGGAACGTCTGTTTGTGATGAACTCAACTATATGCAAACGGAAAATCATGGTAATGTAAACTAAGACAAAATCAATAACTGGTTTGCGACCATTATTCCGTTTGGTTATGCTGCATAAATACAGGGGGTTGCAGCAGTTAGTCATCAGTTTACAGACAGAACATTACGAATAGAATTGCTCGATATGTAGGAACTGTTTACAGTGAAGCAAATCCAGTGTGCAGATCAGCGTTCATTTCTTCGAAAAAGTGGACTGAGAGACGAACTGTCTAATGATGGTCAGTAGCCTGGCAGATAGGAATATCTTTCAGCTGGATGTACTGGACCGTTTAGTAATGTACATAAGTCACTCAATCCAACACGGTTCTTTGAATCGGGGAGCGATTGTGCCCTCCTTCATTTGATGAAGTAATCACCGCGGTTCTGGTTTTCATCTCTTCTTGAGAATTTTGGTTCTCAATGACGCCACTTATCACCAAAGGCCATGAATACTTAATTTTAGATCCCAGGTAAATACTTCGGAGTGGATTCTTTTCTTTTATTTATGACAGTACTTGCAGCAATATTATAGGACCCAGAAATTGAGTTGAATAATGAAACTTATTGCACACAATCTCTCTGTTTGGGGAACCACATATTGACTAGAAATATACGATAACGTTCATGTGAATATTATTCTCGATAAGCAGGGTGCGAAATCTTTCATTCACTGATGGATGGTTCTATATGAAGTAGGAGGTGGTTGGTTAAAAAGTATCATCCTATTCAAAGTGTCACCTGTTGATACTGATGGTTACGTGTTCTGATATATGCGCGATTTTGAATATTTTATATACTTTAAATAGAATATTTTTAGGATTCTATCAGCAATGGATTACGTGATAGTACACAATGATCATTATTGCTGGTTATGAACACTACAATTCAATGAAAGAAAGGAAAAACGTGATATCAATACGCAAAAACTAATTGAGACCTAACATTTTTAATATATTTTGATTACCACTTGCTTGAAATTGGGTAGAAAGGTAGTACCACAATGGAAAAGAACAGATCAGGCCGGGAAGTAGATTCGAGACCAAACCGTGGAATTTGCATTGTCTGTGACTGAGAGATTTGACATGATTTGTGTGCTCACAGTTAGTTGTTGCAAAATGTGATGCATAATCACCATTTCCAACGAACCAGAAGCATTTGGCTTATCAGCAGACTTGTTCCATTTTCCGGGATTAGTTTTACAATGATAAAATAAATTAAAGGAATTGAAATGTTCAATTATTGAGTACAGCCAGATGCAAAGTAGATTATAAATTCCAATTACGAAATATAATACTGCAGACAGTTGATGAATGCACAGTAATCTGAAACGAAGTACATTAATCCAGCGCAGCGAATAACAACAAGCACTTACAAGGAAGAAAATCATAACATTTCGCACTATTGAAATTTACTTTGCTCAATTGAATTAGATCGTATTCATAATATCCTCACACACTCCAGTTAATACATGTATATCGTGTTAAATGATGAAATGGATATTCACGAATTTTAAAATACACACAATACGTGAAACATGGCAAAGTAAAACACCCGGGATCTATAAGCAAAAGCAGTTAGGAGTAAACGTATCCTTCGTGTGAGGTTTGTTAACATCGAATGTGAATAAAATGTATCCAAAACAAATGGAAGAACCAGTTTGTTATGAAAGATAGTTTGCTTCTGGCAAAGCACACAGAGCACACAGTGCAATAGACAATTATATTAGACAACAAGAGGTAAGGTTTATTCATCATTTACCCTTGGGCGACTAAAAGGATTCCAAGATCCGTCCAAAATACTTTCCAGGAGCGCAAATCTACCCCTGTTTTACGATCTATGATTTTCCACTTGCAGACCATGCACCTAGAATACCACGAGCAGGGACTGAGTGCGACACATCAAGCGGGATAAGGAAATGTTCAGGCATGATTCTTTGAGGTCCCCAGGAATCGCTGAAACCCGAATTCAGGTGATTTGAACCAGCAAACACAAAGGTTGATTGAGCGCTTGCAGGAACTTATTGATTTATTGATTTTCTGTTGATGTATGCATTTCTATACAGAGATTACTTTGATTTAAAAAAATGGTCGAAAATTCTCTGAGCATTGTGCAATGCTACTTTATGAAAAAGAATGCATTATTTGCGCAGTATATCCCTTCAGACCGACATAAGCAGAAAAATCGCCGACCTGTGAAATCGCATACCCTGGAATAGCCAAGGTAATTAATTCGCACAACGTTCAAACATTAAAGACCCAACTGATTGCCTCTGCTTAGTCTTATCCAACAGGGAAAGAAAATACGTACTGCCAATTGTACTACACGTGGTGTACTTCTTCAGTTTGCACTCAGCGATTCGGTTCTGTGCTATTATGTATGGAGTGAAATATCAGCATGCAATGCAATCTGCACCAACCTTGTGTATATTATAGGAACGTAGAGAAGAATATCACTACCTTCAGCTTTCATGACTATACACATTTCAACATCGAGGCATTTTCACAGTCGACCACTACTGTACATACAGGAACAGATAAACGGATTCTAGTGTACGGTTAATTACTATATTCGTTTCTAGCATAATGTGATTTAGTGTTCGGGAATGCTATAGTTTCAGGAATCCAGCTATGCAAATGTCATATGGGGACACCATTCCTGTGGTACTTGATAACATTGGTTTACCACTTATAATGTGTCCCTCGAAAAAGTAATTTATAGGGAAATCGGACTCGGTAACCTCTGAGGAACAGCTCTTCAGAATAGTGATCATTTTAAAAGCGTTAAATGAACCTCAACCGAGTATACACAACATTTTCTATAATCTACAAAATCTACTGATCGGCTTTCTTAGTTAAAGCCAGCGTTCCGAATTTAATATTGTTCCATATATTTTGTAATGAAAAATAACCCAATATTCGCTTCCTTTCTACAGACTTCATATTGGGATTAAAACAGATAGGATGGTGACTAAATTGCCAGTGTGAGACTGAGAAAATGTTAGATAGCTCAAATGAAATGGAAACTGTTGAGTTGAGAGTTGAAAAATAGTTAGGTTTGGTGATTGTATGCATTTGGTGTATGTAAAATTTGCAGTCAATATACAAACATCAAGTTTCACTGGAGCTAATCTGGCGTACTAAAGAGAGTATGTTTAACGTAATCAGTAATTTAGAATATAAAAAAGAGATGCATGTTACAATTCGAGAGCGAGTGTGAGATGAAACGTTAGCAATCGGCAGTAAAAAGTGAACGGATAATGTCACAGAACCTAGCAATTTGTCGAATGTAACCACGGATACCCTCAACATGACTGCATCAACACTGACTAGTTTGAACAGTAAAAAAGTAAAATTCTGAATCATTATAAATAGAACACATGAGTAGTTACTGCAGAAGCGTTTGTCCAAAGACCGTCACCAGAAACTCGGTCGAGCATCATTGGAAAGAGGACGTATGCTAATAGAATAAGCGAGGCATGAAGAGGAGTCAATTACCGTGTCTGTACGTAAAGTGCCAACGAATTCGGAGGAATATAACACGTTTGTAAGTCACAGGGAGGTTATTTGCAATCGGTAACTCCGTGTCAAAGAAGGAACATCAGCTAAACCAAATGCGGGAGGGGTTCAATTGCGCCCATATTACTCAAAGACGTGTTAATCAGAGGTATTAAAAGTACGAGGTCAATTTCAGTGCACGGCGTATGAAAATACCAAAGGCAGCTTCAGTGGGTTATCCATCATCATGATGGTGAACGGAAAAGAGAAAAAATACATTGAAATAAGTCGCACGTCGGTCGAGTGGATTATTATTTTCACTCTAGACAAATCCAAGCGTTTGCGCAATACCATTAACTCAATGTGCGAATCATCTGAATATCTCACCTGCTTCCTCTGAGACTTTGCAATTTGTAGAGACACTTACATCAAGCCCATCCGACAGATGTTAAATCATGCAAACACAATTATCTGTTAGGAAGGATACAATTTTACACGCTAAATCATGGTAAATTGCTGGGCCAAAAGAGCTTTGGTATCATCAATCACGTGGACTTTCAATATTGAATATTCCTTAAACGATAGGCACATATCACCCCTCACCGCGCAAGGCACGCTGACGAAAGCTGTGTCGAGAGCTTTTATCCTCAGTTTTCAGCTTCAAAAATTAGTTTTTCTTATTATATAACGAAATCCGTTGAACTAATTGGAAGAAGGCAAATCCTGAATGCGCTTTGGCTCGTATTAAAAATAAAAGTATTTGGATAACCTGAAATTAAATTTGGAGAAATATTGGGTCATCGTTTAGTTCTGTTTTCAAAGCAATGAACTTGAAGATGGCAAACGCACAACTAAAAACAAAACCTTTATTTGAAAGCGGTACCCTTCAAAAATACTAAACTAAATAACTGACGAAACGAGGGAGGTTCCAGTGCAGCTGCTTCAGGATACTAAATAAAATACCGTTGCAATAAGTATCTATTATTAAAAAAATTGTTTTTTCGTCAACAAAAAATTGAAAAAGAAGCCAGAAGCATGTTCGTTCATGATCTGCTTCTGACATCTTAGTTATAAGTTATTAGACAGAGAATATCTATCGAATCAATTCAACTCAATTCATGTCCAAGACTTTATCGAGATATCAGATACAAACATTACTCGTCGATGGACCGACTGGAAGA
This sequence comes from Echinostoma caproni, assembly GCA_900618425.1. Taxonomy (NCBI): domain Eukaryota; kingdom Metazoa; phylum Platyhelminthes; class Trematoda; order Plagiorchiida; family Echinostomatidae; genus Echinostoma; species Echinostoma caproni. The sequence goes on from UZAN01047423.1 coordinate 17,315, forward strand.
TCAGCCTTCCAAACGAACAAGCGATCTGTGCAATATTTGCATACTATTATATCGAATTGATTAGTCACTGTCTTCAGTACCGCTCGGATACCAACGGTATCGGTGAAATAACCATTAACCACCCCACCCCCCTCTGTTGAATTAAATTGTATTTCGGTTTGAACTGACCATCCTTCGAATTTATCTTTCAAGCAAAATCTTTAGTTCATGCAGTCAACCATACACTTGGAATCACTAGACTCGAGTTTCACTCTTATTATAGGGCATTAGTAGTGAATATACACCGTGCCCTCCGGGCACCTAACGTTGGACGCAATACAGCGAAGTTGTGTTATCACTGTGTCCATCAGCTGAACCAAATAGCCAATTCATCGTTGTTCCAATACCGCCTTTAGTTAATTCATTTTGCCAGACAACAAAAAAAGGAGACCAAATTTACGATCTGTTAAATCCTATCGACATCCGTCCACCAAATCAGATCTTTCATGCGGGCTAGAGTCTAATTTGTAAAAACACCTCCTAGGCTCTGGATTGATAATTTGCATTTAGCACACAGTTACTTGTGAGTAGTGGGGGTTGACATGGCAGGGAAACCCATAAACTCCAAGGAGGAAATGGTCTAGTGGGAGGCCTTCGATGACAGTGTTGATGGGATAGCGTAATCTGAATAGTGAAGTATAGCTCAATGAACAAATCGACGAAATTATGCATTAAATTCGATCGAAATCATGACCACGATATGATGACGTCGTTGATCTGAATGATAATGGTACGTGAGTGTAAGCTGAAATAAGCATGCGATCATTGAAACTCCGTTGCAATCGGGTCTTGTGGGTACTAACCTGAAGATATACAAATATGAACCAGTGGTAACTGCATCCCATGTATCCTCTCACTGTGTGGAAAAACACAGCATTTTGGACGTAATCCAATCGCAGGCCAAAAATTAACATGTTGGAAAGTTATCAAATTGAGATTCGGCAGTTCCATATATCAATGTCTGGCATAAGCCTTATTCAAGGACCGTTTTGTAGGACTTAGCCATTAGCGAGAACGTCATGATTATCACTCTTACAAGATGAATTTACTAAGTATGACTATACTAACGTTATTTCAATTATTTTTTTATTCAAATAACCGAACCCAGTCAACGCAGTGGTTTCCTCGACCTGTGGTATACATATTCCCACTTGATGCTCTCGATCCCCGTATCGTCCATGAGCGTTTGTACTTACTGTCATAATTCCGAAAACGTCATGATATCCCGGGGAAATCGTCACAAAAGATTCAGGAAACATACAGACATCATCAATTCCTTGTAAAACGTTTTGCATTGATAAGCAAATTGATGAAAAACGAAACTGATGATGATCTTGTTTTTACTCAAAGGGTCCAATGCCTCTCAAATCATCATTGGCTACATGATTATATAAGGCGATATTAGTTCTGTATTATTGCAGCACATTTGACGATAAATCGGGACGAAAAAACGTTTGAGATTCATTGAGTTGTGCGCGTGCGTATCATTAGTGGGAAATTGCTTACATAACGATAGTCATCGACTGTAAAGATCTATCAGTTTGGAAAATTCCGCTAATTCCGTTAATTCAACATTCACTCAGTTTTGGACTGAGGCCTTCCCCTCGTTTAACCTCCATCCCAACTTGTAATGAATGTTTCTGTCATTCAGACAACCTTTGATCAATGGCCCTAGACCACTGTTTAGCAAACCACTTGACCTCGACCCATTTGAGATCCTCCAATGTGCACGTTGGTATCTGTTTACCCAAGGCTATCGGCACTTGTGACTGTGCTCGTATACAGCTTGACATCATGATATAAACATATCCTCAGAATTGTTGTGAAGTGGGTAGGGGCTCTCGTGGCACGTAGAAAGGTCCATCGGAACGCTCTGAAATAGTAGCAGTCGATATGCGTTATCACTAGCACTCGATTACACCTCTCACTGTCTGATATGCTAACACAAGGAAAACACGGTCGTCGCACACAACGTATATTGATGCACGGAACGAGCGGCAAAAATCGTTGTACAACTGTCTCAGGGGGGAGGTTCATAAGGTTCGCAGTGATTATAAGTTCTCATCTTTTTACTGACTCTTCTGGTTCTTCGTTATTAGTGCTCACCGTGTTCAACCATTGTGCGCCTGAAAGGAGCACAGCACGTAAGGCAATTATTAGTACTGAACACATGCCCGGCCATTCCGGTTTCAATGCCGTTACACTGCCAGCATTCGAACATTATTCCAGCGGTATTCATCCTCTATCCAGTGCCTTGGTCTTCACAGTGTAATACATTTAGTGGCATTAATACGTTAAATCTGTCGCATGCCGACTCTTGTGACCCCCCCCCCNCCCCCGCATTTACTTTGAGAATGCACATTAGTCAATCTGCTCCAAATGTATTGATAATTGTGTCATACCAATTTATCCGCTTGTTGTACCATTTTATCGACATCGCTTAGTCCTGTTCGTTCTATTGCCGAATCCCTATCCATATTGCCAACCCAATATCCCCGGGAGTGAGTGGCTCTGATTGGTCGGTTTGCGCCACTTCCAATAATTTGTTTCCCTTGATGTTCCTTATTAAAGGTCTGACTGTGCCTAGCGAGTGGCCTGACACGATATCCAGTGGTATTTTGATTTATCCTGTCTGGTTTCTGAACCGGATTGCTCATAACTTGGGGTATGCTATATTGTCTGTTCATCCGTATCTAGTACACTTAGATTACCGAACTCCTGTTCTATTTGCCTGGACTTAGGGGTTCGTTTCCTACGAGTCACTGGACGTCAATCCGATACATCGACTCAATTTAAGGTCTCATTCCGGATGCAGGGGATAGAGGATGTGTGTGCGCGTGGAAGACGGTTGAGTTTCCAAAAGGTTATCTGCCATCAATTTTTTTATCAAAAAGCCTAGTGAGAATGCAAGTTGCAAAAGCGGTAGGGAGAAGGTGTAGTCCTTATTTGTTTCACTTTTGTGTTCAACCAGAGGGAGCATATTATTTTCCGAGACGTAATCGAGTACTCTAACGCGTCGTTGGTTGCATTCGAGATGGTGCACAATAATTTTAAAATCAGCTGTCATTTGAATTGCATTCCTTTGGTTAGATATTGAACGATTTTCACTAATCAATAATTTCTAATGGATTTTATTGGTCATTGTTTTGCTAGAAGAAACGCTCATGTGAAGTTTTAATAGGTAAATTGTTATTTAGAAGTTTTGGATTTCAAATGATATTTTCTTGCGTTCTATCAATACACACTCCATGTCGTCGTGATCTCCGTAAGCAGTGGACTCGAAATCTGTCCGGGCCATTAACGTCCAACTTAGTGCGGGAATAAAGTTTGTGTTAATTTGTGTCAACCTCCGGTTGTAGGGAATTTTGAATTCGTCCGGATCCAGAAGTTACCTTCAGGAATAGTCAAACATTTCTATTTTGTCAAATTTGGAAGCCTGATTGACTTTAGTCTTAAGAGTCCCACATTGGATAACACGATGTTGTTGATCAGTTCCTACGAGTCTAACCCTTACCGACTGAACGGTTTCCTGGATTGATAGAGTTCTGAGCGTGGACATCAAGTTTGAAAAATATTGATTTCACATAGATCACAAGTGTCCACGCCAATACTAAAAGATAAACATGAGATAAATACAAATGGGATCCGAGATTTCATTGTCGACGTTAACCACATATTTAAGTGTAAAATCATCGAGAGGAATATCATCATCGAAAGGTTCGACTAACTGTTTTCAGTTCACTAATTTGTCACCCTGTGTGACGCTAAATGCTACCATTCCTATTGTGCAATCTGCTACACGTGTAACTGTAACAAATGTACCATTGAGCTTTGTCGATTACACCAATACTTTTGGTTCCGCGAATCAGGCGGGTTACTATGGCTGTCGCCTGATTGCGGTGATTGGTTAGGTATATTTTTCTACTTCTGTATTTTTTAAAAATGATACAGTTTACTTCTTGTAGCACAAAATGGTTCCATTTATCTCTATCATTCTTGATTTCAGAGATCCGTCTTGAGGTTCTGTGCTCTATGTACTCACAGAACTTCCCTAATTCCTATTAGCATATTGTTTTCTAGAACGCAAGCTATGTCGATAGTCGAGGCCCACGCTCAAAAGCATCGTCACTCACTTTTCTCTAGCAATGCATATAAGGGGGAAAGCGATTTTCAGATGGTTCATTCGTTGAAGCTTGCTACAGGTTTTTCATAACAACCGGTTTTTCATAACTTTGGGCTCTCATGTCTTGTGGACAACTTAACTTAAAAACATTTCTTTGAAATAATTGGAGTTGTATTATATCATTACTTTCCAGTGTTACATAAGTTGTTTTACATTATCATGATGAAAGATCATCGGTTATTTTTTCCCACCTGTAAACTGAGAACAGTTGAAATCTATTCATGGCTAACATGCATACATGATATACCACGAACCAAGTTCCCCGTAATCGGTTCCTCTCCTTTCATCCTCCGGTTTTGCCTATAAACTATTTCAGTTTGTTTTTTGGATCTCCTAAATGCTAATTCAAAATCGGTCTGAACCTCAAAATTCTTTCCATGCCGCCTAATATGACAAACGTACTCCGGGCTTAGCGTTCATCTCTTTTCGTAACGAACCCATGATTGCCACTGATTCAACCCACCCCTTACATTATATTTTTCCATCGAGTAAGTTGGGGATTCACTCAAGTTAGTTGAATCATCTTGGAACGTGAATCCGTTTGCTCTACGTCTTTCTGACTAGGTTGCTATTCTATTGAACTGGTTGATTTTACATGGCTTTTACCTGCTGTAACTATTAGGTACTGCTTGACGTTCACAACAGGTTGCAGCACACACTTTTCTCTGTTTTTTGTAGGCCGACCCAAATCAACTTTGGATTCTGTCAATCACCAACGTTCATGGGGTTCCAGTTGCCAGCCCTTCTTTGTGTTTTGGAATATTGCGTCGAAGGAAAACTGTAATATCCTTGGCATGTGAAAGTAGTGAACATAACGATTCTTTACTTGAATCTGTCATATATCTTCATTTGTCCCATAGTAGTAGTAAACAATGGTTATTATTATTGGTGTGATCAAACTATGAGGTGAAAACGAACAGTTTCAAATCCCATTTTAAACCATGTTTCAGATTGAAAATGAAAAATGCTTTTTTCACTGAAAAGGGACGTGAACACTGCATTGCGGAAAATGCAACATTGTCTGTTGAATAATACTGACCAGATCAAACTTTCTCATTAGTAGTAGGAAAGACGTTACAGTTATGCTAACTATTCTAGCAGCCTATTTTAGCAACCTATTCAGATATGTTCAAAACCAGTGTTCGGAGACACGTAATTTGCGGATTTCTGAAAAAATCAAACATGGAAATGGTTACCATGTGGTGAAGAATATCAGTAGGAGTCGTAGAGTTGATGTGTATTTACTTTGCTTTGTTCAGGGCATTCCAAATATTTTCTATCGTGGCCTTCAATTTGCTTAACAAAATCGCTTGAACCAGCAGAAGGCTTTCTTTTAAAATTACTGAAATTATATCGACTGGTGCTATATAAGCGAATCCATATCGGAGCTCCAATCGGGTCGATTGGTTCTATTGAATAATACGGGAAAACCAATAATCCTGCGCGGTGTCATAGAAATACAGTTTGCATCTATGAATGAGAAGATATGCACAGGAAAAAACAGTGAGAATAAAGTGAAAAAGCATTTAAATCGACACGATTGGAGTTCTGATCTGTTCTCCGTCGGCTGCATACCAAACGGTAACCCGTGCTGCAATAATAATCTGGGATAATTGGTGAGTGACATATGCGTCTCTCCTCGTTGCTGTCGGGCCAAAATGAACTGACTATCACTGAAGACGACACTTTACCAAACATGAATTGTAAACTTGGTTTAGCCTTGTTGTGAGCTGGTTGGCATAGTGGTAACGCACACGCCCTCCATGTGTTGGATCCGGAGGTGGAATCCCGCACAGGACAGTGAATATGCACTACTGAGGGGTTTCAATAGAACAAAACACGAATCGGGTGCCTTCCAGTGTATGGTTAAATAGATGAACTGATATATATGCTTACATTGTTACCGGACCAAGGCAGCTGAGTGAGCACCAATGAACAGAAGATCTGAAATGACATGAATTGAGAATCCAGATCATCTCAGATGTGAGCTAGTTCGTGCAGTGCTAACAACCGCGGTAGAAGGCAAGGTTGACTTATTTCATAGACAAAATTAATAGACTTCAGTTTTAGATACGCTTCTATTACTGAATCCACGTATTGAATAATTGCGCATTCTACGAGTAATAATTTAAATTTCAAATGGGATAGTTTGGTCAGGAACGTTTACATGGATAATTTGAAATGAAGCGAAATAAACACAAAAACAGTGGTATATTTTAAGAGAAGCAACGGAAAAAAACGATAATGTGAAACTTCTAGTGCATTTCATATCTGCTGCATTGTTGAAATGACCAATTTTAACCGAACCAGGTAATGTAGACAGGGTTTAAATCAATAGCGTAATTATTCCTCTAGTCGCATATGCTATGCACTCATCTTTTGTGGAAACAACAATGTAAAATGTACAGGTTTACAACCCATCTACAAATAGATAACACAATGATTTTTTTTACAAATCAATGGTAAAAAAGATAACACAAGCACAAGTCTAAGGAAACCGAAACAATTCAAGTTCATTTGTGATTTATATTAAATTCGCACTCTTAAAAGAACGCTGTCTTCGACTAAGCATTTATACACCAAATTAGTATTCCTTTAATTCGATTGAATCACAAACAGAAACCGAAACACCGGCGTATCCTGTCATCGGAACACCCACAGAATCTGAAAGAGTTGGAACAGAATCCGGAAATACGTATTACTGGAGCAAAGAACAGAGCCGGGTAGTTGTATAAATGATGCACAGGTCGGGGTCCCTGTGCAACCAAAAGCATTTCGTTCGAGTTTCAGCCATGCCGTGACCTCGGATGTTAAAATCCATTCCACACCGAGGGGTGTATCAACGAAGAAATTGAATTGAATATCAGGGAAACCATCTCAGCAAAATTAACGTACACTCTCCCGTGGCTCAATGGAAAAGCTGGTGGCAGACAGTTTACGAAACAAGGTAGACACATTAAACTCGGGCTGTGGCTGTTTAAGGAAATCAACATCCTGACCATTTGACTGAAATGTTGTGTACGCAGTTTTTGGAAAAATATATTAGTTTTTATTAAACTAATGATAGTGATTGATCAGGTAACCATTATTTGGTTTTTATCCCATTTTCACTATTTGATTTTTCAGAATGTCAAAATGGAGCAGTTTACTTCACAATCATTAAGAACGGGGCATTTATAATGTTGCGATTCACCCGAAGATGGTTCCCACAATTCGCATCGCTAATACACAATTAAAGGTGGCATTTCATTTCCCAAATGACAATATCGTGTTCAGGAAGAATACAAACTCAGTTTGGAACTAAAATATCACAATCATAGTGACGTTTTACTGGCAAAGTCCAGCAGCATTGAATTTGCTACACGCATGACGAGCGGCCGTCGATGTGGACAAAATACTGCAAACAAGACGGAATCTCGGAAAATTGGGATTAGTCCAGTTCATATTGGACTAACTACATGATCATTGATAAGGATATGTGCAGGATACTGCGTTACAAGTGCATATTTTCTTTTAACGCAAACCTATTTATCTTCGGACAATGTCGTTCTTACATTAAAAGTACTCAATTTAAAACAGCTTTTGCATATCTACGATTGATTTCCATGAATTTCCTAGGGATCTGGGTTTGTCTGACTCTGAAGCACATTCATTATTCGATAAGAAGCTAAAGACACTAAGGCAAACGTATCAATCAAGAGTATCAATCGGGAGAGCAGGTAACTCATTTTTTACGCACAATAAATGATACTTTTGGCACCTATCCTGCGGTTGCGCATTTTGCTACATATGCGCTTTTCTACAAACGTATTGATTTAACCACAAATTTGGTGCTTTGTGCTTAAACGCGAGGGAATCCATGTTGATGCCTGTATATGTATATCACTGTGAATCTATCTCTAGCCTAAGCACGTGATCACTTTTATATTTCCAAGTTCAATCATGTTCAGAGCTTATAATTTTCGCACTAGTCAGTATGCAACAAACGTAAATGTGGTCCTATAAGAATGGTGATGGATATAAATATACCGACGAAATTGCAACAACACATTCGGCGCGTTCAGGGAGGTAATTCTGATGTACTCACGTGAATAAACCGCATTCCGTGAATTGGTTTTGTTTCAGCAAAGCACCTGGTTTTAATTTTACCGTGTTTTTATTGCAGTCCAATCGCTGTTTCTGGAGCTAGTTGAAAAATGGAAATACCCAACAGATCGCGCAGTTTGTTCCCATATTCCATGAAGTTTTTGGAATTCAATATTTTACCTGGTGGTCATTGTGGTGTTGACATAGGCAACTATAAATGTTAAATGGACGGGCGTTTTTTATCCTCTAAGATCGAATACTCGTTTCCGGGGATCTTTCTATAACCTGCGAAAAAAACATCAACACGTATTCGGTGATAAAAGTTTAACATTTTTCACATTATTGTTATTTGTATTTGCCTCCAGATTTTTCTGAAAATATATAGGCACATCACAAAATCTCGCGCACGGAAAGGTCGGTGAATATAATCCTCTACCGACATCGCTGTGTTATTAACACTTTAACATTCACAATACTGCTCACATGGGCCATATATTTCTCATGATCCTGCGGCTGAATATTGGTTCGCCTAACTCATGTGAACTGAGTTCATTCAGCCTCTTTTCTCAGTTTGCCACTTTTGACGGAAATGTGTCAACATCAGCTAAGGTAACACTCCCAAGGCTTTTGAAACTAAAAAAATACCTCAGCTGATAATGAAAATTTCAAAAGGTAAATTCGTCGTCTTTATGGCTTATGAAGCGTGTACTGAAAAGATAGGAAACACTGTACAGCTGTTTTCAACTGATTGCCTCTCATCCGCAGTTCGAATTGATCGACACAACTGGGGATTGAACAGGGGATCTCATAGGCAGAACGCAAGCATGCTACCCAACTCGGCCACCGGGCAGCTTATCAGACCATCGTTTTCGTTT
>UZAN01047424.1:0-17002 GCA_900618425.1 Echinostoma caproni
AGCCATGGACTCCAAGCTTGGATGGCGTACTCTGTATAAGGTCGAATGTACGCTGATAGCAAACGTGGAAACTTAAATTAATTGATAAATTATTTGACTAAAAACTACTCACGTATTATCTACAATACTGAAAGAACTAAAAACATAGTCCAAGAAACATACAAGTTGATCTACAAAAGTGGACCTTGAAGTGTTCTGCTCGTTGAACAAGCGTTTTGTTGTGTCACCATACCCAAACCGGATGAAACGGTTTTCGTATACAATTGAAGCCTAGAAGCAACTTGATCGAGAGGCACATAAATCCGATGATTCAGTTGGTGTCTTGTGGAGCTGCTTTGATGTGAACGTAAATCTAATTTATTGCATTTTCAATGAAATTTCTCCACAAAGACATAAACTGAAAAAGAAAAAACCGATCATATCAAAGCAAGACGATGGTTGTATTTGATCTCAACAGAGAATAGTTGCACACAACCAATATGAATGTATTCCGGGCAGATTAACCGCTTTTTCATCACGCTTTCGTTTGGAAAAGGATGACTCAATTTAACGTGCAACTGAGCCCACTTGTTACAAAGCAGTTTTGGAATGGAGTTGATGGTTACGTGAGAAATTATCATCGTCGAATCGTGAGAATAAGTGTCGCAGTACTGAAGCAGCATTAACGTAACTTAAAATCGTTAATCTGTAGCAGTAATCCTGTGCCACTACAAGTGAATCATTCTTACTGTGGCAGTGCCAGAACCAGGAATGCCCAGGTGGGGTTGACATATCTCTTCTAATATTTCTGGCCTCTTACTCTGATAGAGAAACACCTCCACCAGGCGGAAAGTAGAGCTGCNGCCGATGTAAGAAAACGGTGTCGATTCCAGCAGACACTGCAGACACTTCCAAAATTTCGGCATCGCTTCTCGTGAAATTCATTGAATATTTTATCCTCAATATTCCTGTCAACCGGCAGACAACCTTTGCCGATCTTCATAAAGTTAGGTAATTCAGTTGGACATGTTCTACTGGAAGCTATTTTCGTATAAGATGATTGTCCTCGATCAACAGCTCTGTATCCCATGCGGAGTTATTGAACTAGACGAAATGATCTCCATCAAGAGAAAATATGGCTAATGAACGGCGAACCATTCCAAAGGATTCATCACGCAAGGACGAACTTAGATACGAAGATTATTGGAGCCGACTAAAGAAGTGGTTGAGGATAGTCTTATCAATACAGTCAATCTCTTGCTATGTCGCAACCCTCAGGAATTCGAACAAGTGGGTAAATTCTCAGAACTGTGACATAGCAGGGTAAACAGTAGCAGATGCTAATAAGCAGTATAAAAGTCGGTTGATAGTTTTGTGACAAAATAAACCGGATCGATGGAAAGTAAGTTAATCCCGTCAGTTCTTCCCAATATTTATAATTATTTATAGCGGACTTTAGATTTACCGTCCTGCGTTTTTTGAATGTATCGACGAAATTCAAATCAACTTAATATCGGTACATTGCCTGCGGTATTCAGCCCTTTTCAGTTCTGTGTCTAGTTATCCCGAAACTACCTACCTTTCTTTAGCGTAAATTTTTTCTGACCCAATTATTCCATATTAAATCCAGATATTCCTCCATTCCGTTGAAACGTTAGGCTAACCATATAATTGATTATATGATGTCCACCACTGTTAAATTCAAATGACTATCCAGGCCAACGTTGAGTGACGCGCAACCTCAGAAGCCAAGTCCAAGTTTTCTAGAGGTTTATTCGATTCCAACAATAGCGAATAAGTATGCGGTATTGTAAATATTAAGCGTCACAATTACATAAACAACACACCTCAAATCGTGGCGTTCCCAGGGGGTATGCCTGAACCGGCGAAATAAACAATGCCAATCGAGAACCAAGATGCAAACGAGGGAGTTCACCACTCCGTCAAACGAACAGGCGATAAGTGAAATAACGTCAAAGCGCACATGGGACAGGGCGACACACGGGTAAGACTGAGGACCAATCCGGATAAGATTAGGCAACTCCATACGGTAGTAATAGGGTAGGGTGAGTCAGACCATATGAAGGTCAAGGACAGCGGTCACGAGAATGAGAGGGGGAATCAAGTGTGGTAGGCGAATGAAGAGATGGAATGGACGAAAGCGGCATGTCCGATGATCGATAATACGTACGGGTTAGACAATGACACTGGAGGGAGAGCTGACTAGACAGACTGTTGGGGTGGAACGTGTGGAGGGCGGCAAACAGATTCAACAACCATAATATACAGCCATTTTAGCTATACTAATCACATCATTACTAACCTATTCAAGGAAAATAAAGGTGAACCAGTTCGAATACAATGAGAAGGAAGTAACATCTAAAATGAATGAAATGTCTGTTATGGGTTATACTCAGAACATTGACTTCCTTCCCATATTCAAACTGATTGTTCGTTGTGCAATCTATTCATGATTTTCTAGTGAAAAATGTGTATCATTAGCGTCTGTAGACATCTGTTCGCTCGTTCGCTTCTGTTGTTACCAGTGTATGTGCAAACCGATTGATGTATTCATCATGACCGTTGTTGGTCGGACCAAGTTCAACTAGTGATGCCTTAACGGGATTAAAAAAAATACCTTTTCAATTTAAGATGTCCGAGTATCAAGTTAGTGTCATGTTGCTATGTGGATAGTACGATAGTCCGATTACTCCATCGTTTCACATTGTTTTGTACTTCTTGTGATGGTCTTGTTGTCATGTGCGGTCCATCCGCGTGGTGAAGGCACTCCTGCTTTACAGCCGAAGTTCACTGGGTCTGCTAAATACTCGCGGTTGTAGACGAGGTGTGATTTTTCGCTCGGGTTAGCTGGGCAAGCGCCAGGTCTCTTGTTCCGGTGACCTATCCGACCGATCGATTAACGAACCCGATCGGTCGTGTGATTTTCGGGCCAGCATAGGAGAAGATAATTTCTGAATGCTGCTTATGTTGGTAGAGAATAACCACAGGAGAATTTGTTGTGGAACGATGCGCCATGTGGGAGATTCGGAATGAAAAAGTTCAAGCTGATGACATTGGGCCAACGTTTGACTCGTCTAAGATACATGCACTATTTTTTAAGCTGGTTCTCGCGCAAATTTTCCGGTAGGTGTGAGACGGGAGTTTACTTGAAAGAAATTCACTCCTGTTCAGCCAACTGAAGGCCATTGACGCCAGCCTACAGGAATTACGGCAACTCTCAAGGGGTTAACGATTCATAAACTAAAAGTGCATTTCACAAACTGTCCTTAAACGCGGGTTACAATGACCTTTGGCAAGTGACCTGTCTAAGTTCATGGGTGCTTTAGGATGAGTGAGAGTATATTTCATACATTCACACAGGCGGGTCCGCGTGACGGTGTTTATCGATCGCTCGGATCTGACATCTCACTCCACTCACCCGCTTACCAGTCAATCGCGGATATCGTTCACCCGTTTGCACGTCAGTGCTACAGACCGAATGGCCGTGGCTTTGGTGACCACTGTAGCAAAAATGACCACATTCGAGTACCTCCTAATTCAGTTCAGTGCCCCCAGAATTGCAAATAAACTTTGCAGATTACAAAGATGTATTTTTTAGCAAAATCATAAATCGTCGTTTGTCTCTCCTTTGGAAATCAACAAGGCGTAACACATTGATTTTACCAACAAATTCAAATCACGTCGCCCGACCATTTGACAATGGGTTTATCTCACTGGTGGCCAACGATTAATACAGCATGCGGTGAAAGCTGATCTACTGAGCTAGTTTTCTAATGAACTTCGTTTCACCTGTCAAAAGAAGTAAATATTCATCCCGCCTTACGAGTTAAAACGGAAGTAAATACTGAGTGCCTAGTTATTGGCATCATGTACACACAAATATGGATATCGCAAAATGTTTTGCACTGATAAGGGGTGTTTTCGGTAACTACTACTCTTTAAATGCATTCGCGAAAGTCATTTTTCACAGCAGAAGGTTGGTATATCCTCTCTCTTGGGGTTGGTAGTGGAAAGCGATTAAACCTAATTAAATATTATTTTTTTACATTTATGCAGTCTTTGGAGGGGTTAAGTTCAATGTCAAATTCATTCAAATACCGCCCAGCAGCTGGGATTTTAATTTAATCGAAAACTTTTCACTGTATCAGAAACAGAGTTAAGTCAGTTGCCACGACAGTGGTCGTCAATGGTTAGGGTGCGGGGTGTATTAGAGGGAACTGTTTGTCAGCCAACTTGGTGGACTCCATACTGAAGCGACTCCCTCCAGTGCTCAAAAATGAAGAAGGGCGAATGGAACATGCACTAGATGAAAGTACAATACCTGTATGAAGTCTATGAGTCATTTTAGTGAATAAAGCCTAGATAAGTTTTCTACGGTAACTGTTATTTTACAACTGATGCACCAGCAACCATCATGCATTTTAATGGCATGCGGCTAATAGAAGCAGGACATAATTGGGTATTATGATAGACACGGTGCGTCTGATGTGCGGCAATAGCATATTCAATCCCGTGGATGAGCCTGAAAAAACGAAGCATTAAGAGGAACAAATGTGATGAAAATCAGGATGTTGCACGAGTTTGGTCCATACCTGCATATATATAAGTCACGCCCCTGAAATCAGATTCTGTGTAAAACAAATCACAGTACCATGAACTTTATAACAAAGTAAAAGGTTCATTATTTGATAGTGGACGGAATACTGCTAGGCTTCGCAGATCCTGGGTTAGCCCCACAAAGCAGCGGAGCAGTGTGTTAAAACTGCGTTCCGTTGGAGATCGATGTCCATTTCGTCGGATTATCTGCCTTTAACAGGGGAGAAATTCCATGTTTCTCATTATACCTCGATCCTCCATAAAGGTGATGGCCACTATCATTATCAGGAAGGCGTGTGGCTTGTAGCTCTCTTCGTGATTAGTTCGAACTCAGAAGTTTTAGTCATATCTCTTAGGTGAACTGCCAGTGACTCATCGACCCCGGTATAACCCTGAATGTTGAATTTTAGTCTACGGGAACTCATAGACTCGAGGTTTGTGTACTTTTAGTCTGGTGTGTCTTAAGTCGTAGGAGTTCATAGGTTTCCCCTAATTCGGCTTTTTGATTGTCACTACTGTGATGAACAATAAACGGCACTATGAAGCTGTTTCTTCTTTGTTGAGACTCACCAGAAAAAGCGGCTTTAACAAAAGAAATGCTCACTTCGGATGCGTTCAAACAGCTATCTAAGTGCTTGTTGTCAGCCTTCACACTAAATAATGAAGCTTTTTACATAGAGTACGGAAAAATTTCAACGATGTACAAAGATGACTGTGATATTATAATAGTCTTGTCCAGTCATTCATGAAACCAGAAGGCGATCGGCTCTGATACCAAGTTGGTTGAGTTAGGTTAGATATGCCAAATTCACAATAGTAATAATGGAATCACCATCAAGATCTCACAAAGTTGGCTTTTCTCGAATTATTTTCAAGCAGGGTCAATGAATATGTTATGAATTTATAATGACCGGAGAGCAGCACCAGACACACACTTGATAGGCGGCAAGAACGGAGAGAACTGTCTTGGGTTGTAGGAAATTTCGACCAGTCATTTCTGAGGTTCAATAGGGTAATATATCTCAATTCATTTTGCATGGTGTTTATTGTGGTTCAAAATAGCCCCCCTTTACCTTGCAACGCGCCACAATTCACACAAAACCCCACTTCATCTTGTGTGTCTGTTTTCTGATTTCACTTTGGTGTGCGCGTCACCACAGAACTCAAACTCAAATATGAGGACGCCAAACGTAACAGTCAGTCATCTGACGAAAAGTTCACTCAACTTTCGGCCGATATGAATCAGCTACGGGGCACATTGCAGGAGAAAGATTCCCTCATCATTGATTTGAATAAGAATTTGAAGAAGCAGAACGAGGATATGAGTGAGCTTCGCGTGTCCCGACAAAATTTGGAGAAGGAAAAATCAAAACTGGAGAAGTTAATTGAAGAAGTGAAAAAGGAGTAAGTACAAACCCAAAAAGTTTTGCCTCCCTCTCTGGCAGTATGTGTGCCGAGAAAAAGCAGCGCATCTCATTCGTTATTGCTCATTGTTCAGAAATATTGTGTAATCAAAAAACCTGCTCCAGCGATTCAATGCTTAGCATTTCAGCCGATTTTGAAAATTCTGCCTGTAATAAGTAATTGCTAGTAAAGTAACCCGAGGTCACATAGTAATGAATGTTTGGATAAAAGCAAACTTTTCATTCAGTCGTTTCATTGCATATGCAACGTGTAATAAACGTATGCACAGCTTTATCACGCCATCCTTCTCGTTTTATTTCAGCCTGATGAGCAAAGATCAGGAGATCAAATCACTTCAACTTCGTGTCGACAGTGTTGCCGGCAAATCACTCACAGATCAACTTGCCAGTTCACAAGAAAGTGGACTGGGCACACCAGACAATTCATCGCATCGCGATGGGGGAACACTGAGTCGACGAAGTGCCGAAGTGGACCGACTGCGTCGTGAATTGTCCATGATGCGAAGAGAACGAGATGACCTTGTGGCCGAGGTCAAACAGTTGCGCACAAAACTGGAAAAACTGCGCAAAAAAGAGGACGGTCCGAAGAGAGTAAGTCAAACAGTACCTCTTATGTTCATGGATAAACAACTGTCATACTTCTATGTATACCGGTTTCATTTGACTGTAAAAATGACAGCATTTACATTTTCAATCAAATCCCTGATGCAGGTTTTTATTGCATTGGCATTTACAGGATCAACCCGAGGGACTTATTGGATTGCCTACTGGGAACGCCTATGCGAAAGCGATCGCAGCTCAACAAACTACTACAAAAATAAGTTTGCTTAATGAGCATATTTCGAATTTAAATCGTACAAATGTGGAACTGAAGTTACACAACGAATCATTGCATAACACGGTAATCGATTTGCAGCGGCGCTATCGAAGTCTGAAAGAGCAGTATGAAGGTGAACAAGAGGCCTGGCTGACTGAACGTGTGGTCTTGGAGTCGAAAGCTAAAGAGGTTTGTTTCAATCGCTCGTTTTATTTCATTTTCAATGTGCGAAGTCACATATCATGATTGAGTTCCCTTTTCACACGGTAAATGCATTATTTTGAATTTGGTTGAAGAGTAAACAGTCTTATTTCCATCGCATTTAAATGCATACAAACAGTGAGAACTAACGATCTCCCAGGGAGTGAAACCCACACTGAAGACCACCAAGAGTGCCTGGCGCCTCTGAACAATCGAATGGGCTAATCCAAGCTTGATACTCTAAAAAGTCTTAGTATCTGTAACGAGAATGGCAAGCAGTTCGCGCAACGGTTTCAAAAACGATCAATTGAAATGCAGCTTGAAGAGGAAGAATGTTGTGTAACATCCAGTTCATTTTATTTTGTGCCATCGCGCGTCAACTCCAGCTGCGAACCTGCACTCTTCCGTTTTTTTGCTCTGATCAAAACTTGAAAAACAGTGTTTGTCTTCTGTGTTCACCGACGGTTGACCTCGTAGTAAAACAAGGATATTTCGAGGCTCTTAAGGCAAAGGAAATGAGTTGGGTGAGCTTGATTCATCTCTTCTGTTTGCTGTCTACACGTGGTTCTATCTATATGACAAGCAATTCACAAAAATCCCTAAAACAAGAACAGTATGGCGACGAAAGAATATTAATTGAACCTTTTTTCCGTAGGAAGACAATTAGGTCAGTCCTGGCGATTGCGTTCTACCTCGATCAAATCAAATTTGACCATGGATTAACAGGACTGCATGGTCGNAATAGGGGAGATCATGGGGAGTGCCTCCTCCCCACCAAACATAGCGGGTGGGGTGGGGACTGACCAAATTGTTTGCGTCACTGAAGCGTTGGCTGGCCTTTGGGGGGATATTGAATTGAAAATCTTTCGGGAACAGGAAAGTGAGTTCGCAGTGATAACTTCTCGTAAGTATATATATATATATATATTCGGTCTGAATTCAGACCGTGCCAAATAAATCATGGTACAATAATCTTTATAAAAAGAGGCGCGTTCCATGATTTGCTGGTGGGTGGAATACTTCCAGGTTGTTCAGGCCAAAGCAGGTGAATTTTCTTGAGGAATCCACAACAGGAGCCTTCGGCTAGCCAAAGCCTGACCTACAAATCAGCGGGCGGTGTACGAAAACCGCAATCCGTTGGGGGGTCGGTGTTCAGTTCATCGGGTCATACTCCCTTTGGACGCGGTCAAACGCCCAAGCTGCCCAATAAATCCCGATACCCAATTGAGCCGATGGTCACTACCACGAGCAGGTATGTGCGTGGTTCGTACACCTCCTTTTGGTTCGTTTGGAATCAGGGATTTTGGCCGCCTCCCCTAGGTGAAATGCCAGTGGTTTGCCGACCCGGTTATAAGTGATGGGAGAGCGCTCAAACAAATTTGGCGGAAAAGTTAAAGAAGTGCTTTCTTAACAAGACGACTTTTGTTCTGCGCTGCATCCGTCATCCTTCGATGAAATACTGTTGAAGGTGTTCACAAATATCAGCATCGGCAATTTTCAATGTTTGATGAAAATGAACACAATATTCAACGCAGTCTACATTATCTCTGCCTCAAATGGACAGATTGTGTTCAAAAGTACTTCTTTATTCTGGTGGTCGATTCATTTAAAAGTGGTTCGATGAATCTATAAATTTTCTTTGCGATCACATCTTGATTTTATTGATTTTACTGGCTTCGAGTATTGTTAGCGCTTGGCAACGACATGTTTTCTCCATGAATGGCGTGTTGAAAACAGTCAGATTTGTAAACATGCCTTACTCGTGTAAAAATGAACATAACAGGATTATATTTCAAGTATTGGATTCGACTCTATTTTATCGGTCTGCAGCTGGTGAAAGCTTTTTAAGTCGAATATGTGCTGTGATCTCAGAAAGTACAAACACTACAGATTATTATGCGCGTTTGTTTACGTTTATGTTTACGACTTCAGACATAGACTGTAGCACATTCAAAATACAAGCTTATATGAACCAGAAATTGCTTTCCATCCTTCAGTTCCCTCTAACTGACCAAATACAAATTCTGTTTCGTTCCCTTCCCTTCGTAAACTATTCACAGCAAGAAGACCGCAAACTGACAATCAATAATACACGAAAGTTGTTACAGGAAACAACTGCAAAACTGTATGAAGTGGAAGCGAATGCGGATCAGAAGCTTCAACAACTTCAAATAGCCTACCAAAATTTGGAGAATGAAAAGCTCGACTTGGAGGTAAGCAAAACAAATGAAATTATCCATTTCTTTCTCACGTGACACCATTTTTGCATATCATAAACGGTGCGTAATTTCCTGCATCCCACCTTTGCTCCTCCCACCCCCACGGTCTCTTGCCCATTCTTTCTTACCTTTAGGGCAAATTGAATCAAATTGAAGAGCATCAAAAGCTGCCCAAAGTGCTTCAACGATTTGGTGGATCGGCGCATACTAGTCGTGCCGGTGTTCTGAGTCCCCAAACCCGTACCGCCAACGGTGAGGCGAAGGATTTAACGCGTCGTCTGGAGAGTGCCGAACGAACAGTCAGTAAATTGCGTTCTGAATTGAATGAAGCGAAATCAGCACGCCAAGCGGAACAGAACGCTGCCATTCAAGAAGCAGAACAGGCCAGACAAGCTGCGGAACAAGAGGCGGAGGACCTTCGGGATCGCTTGTTAACTGTAAGTAACTGAGTGTCGTGAACTGTAGCGATTGTGTACCTTCGCAATTCATTTGCAATCTTAGTCCACTGGAATTCTCCACTTTCTCTGCTAATTCACTTTCAATTTTCCCATTTTCCTTCTGCCCCTTCAACCAAATGGATAGCCAAAATTCGACAACCAAAACAACCAAACGAAAGTGCATGGTTATTGGTTGCACAAACTAGAAATGTAAGTGGATCAAGCGTCGAAATGAAGAACAAACAGTTACCGCAGATGACATCTTTTCGAATAGGATCTTTATGAAGTCAAAATCACGAATCGTCGCAAATTCGTGGGTATCAAGCTTCATTGTTTCAATTTAGAACGAGACTGGATCTGGGTAACTCGAATTGGCCGGATTCATCCCGCAGACAAGAATAAACGAAACCAACTGAATTTAGTACAAAATAATTTACAGACATCAGTGTCAGCAGATGGATCCTATGACTGATTTATTCGGCCCCAGTTTGAGCTCGTTGGCGCATTGGTAACAAACACAGACAAATATATGCCAAATTTGAAGTTTTCGGTTCAATCCCAACTGAGTAGGTGAATAAACACCATCGATGAACTCAATTGAAGGTGAAACTTGGATCCGGTGCTCCCCCTTACCTCCCCCCCCGCCAGTTTACGCTTGTCTGGATGAACTGAGGATTGTGCATGATGATGAGATCTGAATGAGTCTTCTTCGAAAATAACGGCCCTGACAGCATCTTTTGTACCTTAGAACATTGGGATTGGTTAAAGGCCATGATAAAAGTTTTCATTATTATTTGTACTCTTATTCATTCGGTATTTCCCAAATGTACATTCAAGAAGAGGACAATGGTCATTTGAATGATCTCAATCATTAGGCAAAGCAGCTGAGTAGCGGTGACAGTATCCGGATTAAAGAACTATGAACTAACGGGATGTACCACTCGGCAACAAACAACCGAACTCCAATGGACGGGTAATGGAAAGAGCATATTCGATTCTGTTTCAGCCAGACATGAACATATGATAAACAGATAAAAGTTTTGATGGCTTTTGCAGTTCGAGTAGATGAATGATTACTTAGAGGAGATAGTACATTTGGTGACACAATGCGCGGCAGGCGCTAGAAAGGATGTTATGATTACGGAAGCAGGTCACGGAAAAAATAAGATGTGTACACAAGTACGTCCTGCTTTTGTTACCAACACCTCTGAATGCAAGAACATTGACCGTACATTATAACCATGTAAAAGGCAAATCGGGAAAATGAAAAAAAACAATAAATTGCAGTTATGGCAGATACCTATGATCACAAAATAAATCTAATTGGCTTCCTACTTATGAGAACGAAACTGAGATGACTAACAATGAGACAACAAAAATCAGTTTCTTTATTACCCCCACAGTCTCAAAAGTTGTCACAAACCAAAATTACCGGTATTCTCATCCAAACTACGAGAAAAATAGGCGAAATTTCGGCCCTTCAAGAACAGAAAGAATATATGTTCTAAATGCACAGCTCATGAAAGACAAAATTTCACAAATCTTCCGTTCACAAAGCCACTATTATCTTTGAAATTGTCCACTTAAGCGTTCAAGAAACTATAATGTCAGCCGTTTACGTGAAAGCATTGATATAACAAAACGACCTATGCGCTCACTTTAAATCGGCGGAACCAACAAAATATCAAATGCCTGTCATCCTCGTCGTCGTTTAGACCATCGCAGTCATGATCAGTGGACTCAAGTGACTATTCTAAGCCGCTTATGATCTTCCATTGCAGTTTCCGACTCCCGGTATCAGTTCGCGTATCGGATGGATGCAGTTGCGTCTGCTTCCAATTTGACCGCTAAATCTACAGACAGTTCACTGAAATCTGTTCGATATTTTTCCCCGATCACTCTTCTGATTTTGACTCGAACACACCATCTCTACTTCATCAAACACTAGAATCTTTTCGTTGTCCCTCATCATTCAATGTATGACTGAAGACGTCTTCTTACCAAAATTTAACATTTTCAAAACGTTAGTGAATAACTTTGGTACTCTTCGGAGTTCTGTGTTGTATCCTTACTTTCCATCCCTGATTGAACGGTTTTTGCGCCGACTAAACTCCTTAGGTATGCTGTTCGCCTGTTAAACAATCTCAAACCAACACGATTACACTTCCCTTTCCTAATTGTTTTTTTATATGGATAACTACCAATCTCATTCTCACCTCTATTCTAATCCATCAGTGTTGTGTGTCGTTTCCTTCTCTCAAGATCCTACTACCCTAATGGCTCTCTAATAAGTAACTCTGCTCCCACATACGTAAAGTACCCGCGTGTCAAAATAGGTACCGTTTTACAGTGATCTTTCCAAATTCCGGATTATGGCAAAAAATATTCGACAGGTGTCCCACTGAAATTATATACCCAGCTAGTCGAAGCTAAGCAACCCATTATTCCCTCATCCAAAAACCACGGAATCCTATTCATCCTATTCAGTGTTTACTGAAATGTCAGTTTTGTTTGACTTTCTGACTGTACAAGATCTCATCTTAGCGGTTCGATGACCTTTTTATTTCGTCATCTTACCACATACCCCTGATCCCAGATGGAATGCTACCGACAACAATGTGAATTGTTCCGCCATCGGCATTTCGAGGTCGAAGAGAACGCAGAACGGGAATTCAAAGTGTGGCAAGAAGAACGGGAACACCTTTTGTATCGGGCGGAAGAAGCCAGAGCCATGATCGAACAGTGGTCAATGCAGCTCCAGTATCGTGTAAGTAATCTTTATTCATCTTCAGCCTGTGTGAGCCAAACGTAAAACTGAAACAATCGTATCATCACTTTTGATATACAGCTGGATTTAGACGTTAAGTAACACCCGAAAAAACCAACAGGGAACTAATGAACCTAGAATGCGGGAGAGATAAACCCCAGTAGCAATTGCGAGTACTCTGAACTCATTCAGTTATTGCACTAAAACACCACTTGTTATTTGGTACACAGTCGCATAAACAATGTTCAGGATTCGGTATTCCCAGTTAGCTTGTCTCAAAGAGCTGCAAATGTCCCATAACAACACAACATATGTAAGTGGACGTCAACTGCACAAATGAGATGCAGTCGAATTTGACCGTTTCTCTCTAGGCTGGGGTTGATTTCAAGATCATTTTCGAAATCTAACCACTCACCATCACCTGAATGTGTTATCCTCTTTCAGACCGATACGGACACGGAAAAGGCCGAGGATGTGGTCAAAGAAGTTCTCACACAAATGGAGAAGTGGTGTGCAAACCGAGGAAAAGTACCATGTTTGAAACGCCGGTAAGTGTTCCTTCCACTGGATTAGACTGTTCATATCTATAGTTTTGAATCAGTCTTCAGCTGGAATTTTAAGCAATATAACTACATCTTTTGTCATGCAGAATGATCCTTCTTATCAGGTGTAAGCAATCCGTGCGAATTTCAAAACACAGAAACTTGACATGAATGCCCACGGATTATTAGCCCAGGTTAATTCCCCTAATTGTGTTCATGTACATACGTTGACTGACTAAGATCGGTTGCCAATTGGAACATTACGTTTGGTTCGCGACTGGAGTTCATAATAGTTTTGATTGGTTGAGTGGAACATTCGGCTTGTCTCGGATTTAACCATTTGACATATACAAAGTTTAGCGGAATTAATTGAATAATTTGCAGACACCTATCTGCCGGTGAGCAAACCGAAGAGTAAGCACGTAGTCTGCAAACTGCAGACGACGTACTTACGGCATAACCTTTTAAGGCAGGCATATCAAGGTCAAGCGTCATTTGGTAGGTACTGCATGTCTATGCACTTGTATTAGCTGAAAAGCTTTTGCTTGAGCACGTCAGTTACGTCGATCGATCACCGAATGGCGGAAGCACATGCGTGCATGGATGTGTGCATGCAACTGTTCGAATCACAAAAGAACCTTCTCAGGCCGCTTACAGATTGTATCGAAAGTATCATAGCAGTATAGAAATCAGAATACGCAGTTAGACTGGGATAGCAACAATCATGGGGAACTAGATGTCAAATTCATCCAGCGCCATGGGCCATGGGGTTTCGGTTATTGATAAAGTGCGCAACTGCCTACTTTCTATTGAAATGACGCTCCGAGTTCTGAATTTCATCAGATTTTTTTTGTATGCACACTGCTAAAAACTTCAGTTCACAATTCTGTCTTCATATAGTGAAATTATATCATTTATTTCCTCATTATCTAAATTGTTTCCTAAATTTCACGGTGGGATTTCCGTTTTGTTTTGACTCATATTTTTGAGGATTTGACTAATTTCCACCTTTTTCTATCCTTCTTTCTTTCCTGTTTCCGTACCCCCCAAATCCGATTTTTGGTTCTTTATTATACATTTTTTCGTTCTTGTTGTCTCATCCCATGGTGATATTGCCCGTTGTTAAACGCAACTCCTCATCCATGTGTGTTTGTGCTAACCCACTGTGCGAAATCATTATCAATTTTTAGGAACAGTGATGGTTCCTTAGGGTGCGTACAAATTTCGCATTGTTGTCTCCTTCCTAGTGGAATGGTCTACATGCTCGATCTCAACTCCACCACCATTACCACCACCGCCACTTCCCGTACATCTTCAGTGTGCCTTCATCCAGAACTCCACTCACTTTCCATCCTCACTAGCCCCTTTTGCTCCCCAAATTGTCCTCTTTGTTGCTCACCTGCATTCACCCATCCATTCGTACCTAATGCAGACACCGCCAATATCGATGTTCCCGTTCTTATTCACTCCTCATTAAACGGTCTGTTCATCTTTAGTTTGTGCAGTNCATTTACTTCACCAATTTGTGAAAACAGGCCCTATGATTTGTATAAACATTTTTGGTAGAATTGGTTTTAATACATTACCGTAAGCACAAATATTTCTTCGATTATGTCCAGAATGATTGCCACGCATAAAAGAAACACATAAATTGGCGGAAACTAACGTGGTCGACCCAACCCATAAATTATATGCAACTAACAGTTTCGGTCACTAACTAGGATAACTATACCTTTTTCAGTTTAAGATGTCCGAAATCCAATTTAAGATGTCACGATATGAATTTAAGATGTCCGAGTATCAATTNGTGGCTATGTTTTCACTCTGTACTGTGCAAGGTACTATCCACATAGCAACATGACATCTTAACTTGATACACGGACATCTTAAATTCGTATTGTGACACCTTAAATTGAATTTCGGACATCTTAAACTGAAAAAGGTATAAATAGTTGTCTCCTTTCTTCTTGCTAGAGTTAATGTATATACAATTCATCTTGTGTATTTAAATTACATGATCAAGTTCAGCAGACATGTGTGAAATATGGATATATATATATATACTGTTAAAATCCAGCTAGTGCACAATAGCAGCAGTTTATTGGATGTTTTGGCTCATCTGTGCGCATCCATCACCGGACTTGTGCATGAGTATGCGCTCCATGCATCCGCGTACCCCGTTGCCTTTTAATTTGTTTTTTTTTTAATCGTCCCCTCTCTCTCGTCCCTTGGATCATCTGTTTACTTCCTACCCCCATCTCTACTCTCTACTCCGATGTCCATTCTGATGACTAGTCCGACACTCGGAAATGCCCATATAGTATTTTGTTCTCAAATACCTGTTGCATACTGACTTTTTTCGGATCACTTTAGCATGGTCGATTCACTCTACTCGTTCGATGGTGGTTCTTCGGTCACCGGTCTGGGCAGCATCCCGGCCAGTCCAGCTGCCAGTGTGACCCGCGGTGGCCTCATGGGTTCGTCGACTACGTCACCGTTTCCACCCAGTCGAAGTCAGGCGCAACGTTCCACTTCCATGGAGTGGGGTAACGGAAGATCTGTTCTGGCATCTGGCACGTCTCTCGGGGGACACTACAGAGAGGGAAGTGTGGGGCTTGGTGGTTCAACATTTGGTGGCGCATTACGTGGCAGTGCGTTGAGTTTAGCTATGGGCAATAACGTTGGAGGAGGTAGTAATTACAGTCTGATTATGGCCAATCGCTGTGGTCGATCCGTTTCGCCAGAAGTTTCAGTTCGGAAGGTGGGTTCTATTTTCTATTTTTTCTGTGCTTTCACTATCATTCAGTTTCAGTTTGAAAAACCATTAACCATGATTCACTATTAATTACATGTGTAGCTACCCACCAAATAATCTTGGACAGTTAATCTGAATGGCGTTGGTCTAAACAGTTACAGCTCAGTGATTTGTAGAAATCCTGGGCTCAGTACGTACAGGACCCGCGCAACGCAGTCCCAATATCAGCTAACAATTAATATCTATGTAATATGCGTTTGCTCCTGTGTGCGACAGGATGTCCCCTATGGGCACATACACCAGACAACCTAACGCGGACCGAGTTTCAGTGTGGGCTGGAATCGTCGACAGACTGGTTCTCCATTGAGAGGGTTAACTGATAATTTACAAGAGGGGAAAATACAGACACCATGAACCACAAGGTAGAGTTAGACAACGAGAATGGCAAGTTGCCAAGGTCGTTAGAAATTTGACTGAAAATTTGAACCAGCGGAGTAAGATTGTCTTCCCGGGATGTTTAATTTCTTTTTACCCGTGTTCCTTGGGTCTATCCGTTTAAATGTCTGTAGCGCAACCTAAGTAGATAGTACCGTTCGGCGTTTGCTCGAACCTATTGAAGAACATAATCTGAAATGGAACAATGGGTATCATACCCAGTTGTGTCCTTGATCATTTGGTTGATAATGGTCCAAGTTTCGACCGGGATACTGCGTCCATTATTGTATATCGGGTATTCTCAATCGATCCGAGGCTGTCGGAGTGTGAAATTTACCAACAGCAAAAGATATTTTTATCAGAATAATACAGTCCCCATTTTTATGCAGAAACATGGCCAGTTACTGGTCTTGCGCGAACCAGTGTGAATGGAACAGAAGATCAAGTGGGGCCGTACAGCATTACATCAATGGTATGAAGTTAGTTACTCCCCCTCTTGTAGATGCTCCCCCAACCAAAATTAACCAATGTCCCAAACATCTGCAAGGTTTTGTACAGTATACGATCGGCACACGCATAATTATGAATCTTTGAAAACACTCGTTTGCTCTTAACGTTTACAAATATGAAATGGGTGCATCTAAACTACTTCTGAGAAAGTGGCCTGATATGTGGAAGCGCGTGAAATAAATCGTCTTTTCACAAAGTCTGTATATTATCACGTTTATTTTGAACAGCCCTTTATCACAAACCATCTTGATTTGTTTTGTTCAAACATTTCAGTTGTCTAATTACCCTGATCCAACTCC
>UZAN01047425.1:0-25532 GCA_900618425.1 Echinostoma caproni
CACACACATACAATCCCGTCTCTTCCCATGCCCAAGCGGTCTGCTCCTAAAGGACACCTGGGCTGCATGCAATGTATGCACTATTGATTTGTATTTCGTTGCCGAAATTCCCGTCTAAATCAAAGTTTTTTTTCCGATTACCTCATCTACTAGCCAGTATTTGGGATAATACAAAACCAGTTGCGTTGGATCAGTCGACGAAAACACATTGTAAATGTGTCTGTTAACCCGCATTGTCTTAAAATCATGCCTAAGATTCATTTAAATAAACACGTTCTGTGTAGGAAGGAACAGTCTGAATGATCACTGCTTGTATCGAGCTGCGTATAAAACCGTGACCAAATTATTTCGTGTTAATTCATTTTTCGCAGATTCTAGTTTTTCTCGATCTCTTTGATTTCGACCTGGTCAACATTCAGATGTCATCTTCATGTAATGTAATCCTACACTGCCTTACACCCGGAAGGCACCAGACTCCAGTTTTTCTACCACCTCCAGGTTTATTGCGTCAAAAAAAAACCTAACCTCAACATAATGAGCATTACGCTTCTGTGTAAAAATCTAGCTTTTTGATTTCTCAATCCGATGTATCAAATAAAATGTTTGTTCTTCAAATTGTCATGACAAATCGTCCGGTAAGTTTCCGTAATAAGAAAATGAAAAAGAACTAAAGAAAATAATTCCACTCCTGTGTGTGTTGGGATCGGTACTAAATTTGAGAAAGCTGGTTTTGGCATATCCATGTGACACAATTGGATCAAATGTTCGACGTCGGGTCGGTGTCCGGTCTGTGGTNAAAGATAGACTGTTGGTGTTTGAACAGCACTGTCTATGCAGCATTGCACAAATCTGGTGGGGCACCCGGACGAGCAATGCTAAGGTTAGACGCAGACACTGGAGTAAATGGTCGACCTCCATAGATTACATTGGTTGGGGCATTTGTTACGCATATTGGTTGGAATAAATCCAAGGGCGGTCAAACGAAGACCTGACATAATGAGTATGAAAACTCTAACCGGGAGTCTGG
Source organism: Echinostoma caproni (assembly GCA_900618425.1). Classification (NCBI taxonomy): domain Eukaryota; kingdom Metazoa; phylum Platyhelminthes; class Trematoda; order Plagiorchiida; family Echinostomatidae; genus Echinostoma; species Echinostoma caproni. The sequence continues at coordinate 1,028 of UZAN01047425.1, forward strand.
GTCACATAGGTCCCGTTAGGCTCCCTCGTTGGGGACCTTGGGATTGTTAGAGACACTGAATGATATGGCTTGGAGTCGTAAACAGTGGCGTTCGCGCATCTTCTCAATTGCTTTGCAACCTTAGACGACTGAAATTTCACATTTTCTGTTCGACTCTACTTTCAACTTTCCTATCCTTTTTCTACTGTTCATCCAAATGGGAAGCCAAAACGGCACATGATAGTGCATGATTAATGGTTGTACAAACTGAAAACTGAAACTGAAATTTGTGTTTACTGGATCAATATTGTCTATATAAACTCATAAAGACAATGGAACAGTCGCACAGGGTTTCCCAAATTCCAGTTCATGCTTGCCCACACACTAGTTCCTTTTTCTGCGACTGCTAGCATTCTTCTGTTCTCCTCTCACGGGCTTCGGACCTGATTTCGGGAGCTATTCCGTCTGCATCCTTTATACTCCCTCTCTCCCCTGATACAAAAGGCATTTTTCTATCTTCCTAGCGTTAGTGAATACAAGTATGTACGGATGATGTTCTGGTCAGAGTCTGGAGCCCATTCGAGGAAGCTTCACCCAACTGTTTAACTGATCTCCACAACTGAGCTGCACCCAGCGCCCTTTAATTAAATGTTCCACGATGTATCGATTTCCCGTTTAACCCCGGAAATCCATACATACCAAGCTGCTTTTTTGTGATCAAACTCAGCCTAAACGAAAAAAACGTGTTAGTTTAACTTCTGTGGTCCACGGATGTTCCAAGTACGTACCTATAATAAAATTCTTTGCAGACTCAAATTCGTGGGGGCCTGTGGTGATCCTAGCACACGCATACCACGGAGTGACACGTTACAATTTTCGGACAACTGTGATTAATCAGGTTTCCCGGGTGACGACAGCAATGCGCGCACATGTCACAGCATCTGGACTACAAACCATTGGTCAGTTGTACCAACCAATCAGACAGAAGCTGAACAACGCCAGCAATTCTAGCACGCGATTGGCATAGGCTCGGCTGATTAATGAACTTGTTTTGTACACATTATTTAATCTCTGTGATTTCTCGCTGTAGCCCTTTCTTCGCTTGTCGGTTACATGGGGTACTGCGTGCTAGGACCAGTGTGATCCAGTGCTTAGGTGCAGTCCGTAATTCGTATTTCGTGATCAGTACGTATTACAATTACTACACGTATTACAGGGCCTCTTACCACATTATTTCTCGCTGGATGTATTGATCCATAAACATTTTCCCAGTTTTTGATAAACAGATTTTATGGTGTTTATTGGGCCTCCTCTAGTTCCATTTACATGCGGCAGTACATCCCGTAACGATTTGTCCTGCGATTCACAAACATTTTTCGATACATGTATCGAGTTCATGAAACGTCTGTTGCCAAGCCCTGTTTGCTAAGCGGTCTCACCAAAACCGTTTCGGCTANNNCACATCGGATCACAATTCACCAATCGAATGTATTCAATTTGAAATTTCAAAGAATAAACCCACTGTAACATTGGGACACAAGTCCCAAGGTGAATTGTTTTCTTAGAATGCTTTTGCTGTTTAGTGTAATCATAATTCCAAATTTTCTCTCCATCAAACCCGTTGAAAGGAGATGATTGATGATTGATTAATAAATGAATAAATTCCCACGGCATCTGCGAGTGAATTGAAGGATTTACTGTTGCAACTACAGAAAAAAAAAGACTCAGACTGGCAATCACCGATGAAGAGATGTACACGAAATGACTAAAAGAATTGATGCTAATTAGATGTTTCGTTTTATGTAACATTCAAATAACTTTTCTCAGCCTGGAGCTGCCCTTTTGGAATTAAAACACTATTGCCCGTGTCCATGTCTTCAACAGGGCCCAGTAACTACGGTATCTACCAATATCTTGAATGGTACTCTTATTTCATTCTCTCTTGGTAAAGCATGAATTTGCATATGAACACACACACACACAAGAATGGTATCAAAAATAGTACAACTAGGTTTAAGTGTGGTGATCCAGGCCTACACGATGGCGCCTACCCTGAAGCGGCGCGTTACAGTTTCAGGACATTCGCGATCAATCAAATTTGAATGTTGACATCAATAGCACGTGCATAGCTTCTGAATACACGTCATTCGCGGATGGTGCCAGCCAATCCTAGACAAGGCAGACAGAAGCAAGATTATGCAAGCAGTGCTGCAATCCAATTGGTTGAAGCCCAGACAGCCAATAATCTCCCTTTGTACATATAACTTAATCACCTTCATTTCTTCCAATAAACAAACTACTTACTGCCAGTCCTCTGGCTTTTTCCTCGCGTCTCGTTCTCGTGGGACATTTCTTCTGTGATCCCGTCCGTGATAGCTGATTATCGATTCGGGTCCTGTGATTCATATTGCGCGGTTGGTGTTTCCGTGCGTATTACTTCTACTACTACCACACTCATTACATTTAGTTGCCCCAAAACCTGGGTTTTCTATCGTTCAAGATTTCTTATTTTCCGAGTATGTTACCGGCCTACTTACGGGGACTTTAGCATCTGTGTTTTCTTCTCAAAGAATTGGCACAAAATCTGAAATTATTATTATTATTTTCGTTGTCTGTTTTCAATACCCATTTTACTCCCACTATTTCCTTGTCTCCACGCCCAGCCTTGTCAAATTCAGGGATTTTGACCAGATAGATCCGAATATTTTCTCGGACATGTAACATCAAACCGGATTTGTACAGATTATGGCATCGTTTCTCTCTATATCTGACCAACTCACATCAGTACCCGCGTTGGTGACACTAAACCCCAGTTGTAACCAATTCCCCTTTAAAATATGCCTTCCGTTGGGCTGGCAATCGTAACCATAGAGAAGTGATTTGGCCTCGCAGATATCGAACGAGCCCTGTTTGGGTTTAGTGATTGTAGTAGTATTAGTAATAGTAGTAGGCAATGAACTCGAAATACAAATCAAGGATTAGCAGACACTTACTGGATCACGTAAGCACTGAACCACACTGGCAATAGCACGCAATATCCCATGTAACTGAGACGCAAGGAAAAGGCCACTGGAGCAGAAGTTCATTCATTAGAAATAAAGGGGATTAAATAATATGTTCAAAGTAGGCTCATTGGTTATCCGGGATTCCACCAATCGCGTTCCAGTATCCCTGGCATCATTCTGCTTCTGTCTGGGCCACACGGTCTATGATTGGCTGGTGTGATCTGCCTATTGGTATGTGGGCAGAAGCAGTGAAACGTACGCGCGTTTTCACGTCACCCAAAAAGATTGATTGATCGCACTTGTCCAAAAACTGTAACACATCGCTCAAGGGTGTGCGTCGTCTCGCAGACTGGGATCACCACATTGGTTCAACTCCTTGCATTGACAGGACAAAAATATAAAGTATTGTCAACTACTGTCCACATCAATTATACACAGAAGCCCGGGAAGTTTTCATTGTTTCGTATATTTTACTGGAAATTTTTCTCCTGTTCTCTGTTGGTTGATAGTGGTTTTTATTCATATTAAGAATCCATTACGATCGCGGTAGGCAAATCCGGTTAGAGGGTTGCGTGTTTGAGTCCGTGGCGAATATCCATCCATTTTCCCCATCTGTATGCATATCTTTCCATCAGTCTTTATTTGACTTCAGTCCAATTTCATAAAATCGGACTGGTATTATTGTTTGAATAAATCACCATACATTGATGTGCTATCTCTTCTATTGAACAATCTGATCGAAACTCGGTGAAATTCATTCAACCGGAGTACATACAGACTGTCACTTTTTGGCGCATATTATCATCAGTTGACTGATGATCATCGATTTTTTTTTAAATTTCTTTTCAAATGGATAAGCTATATTGGTAGTGGTATCTCATTGACATGTCAGACAAATCTGCCATCTGGACCTGTTCTGCAATCGGAATGGAAGGAACGCACAGAATTTGACGGGCTTCACTGATTCATTAGTTACATTATATTACATTAGTGGCATTGGTTACATACAGTAACAAATGCTAGCTAGCCTCCGCCCCGCGCTATGTCCTCGCACCCGGAGTACTCTTATTTGCACAATGAAGAGCTGATAAGTGTAGTAATCGGAATAGTATTGCATTTAGAAATACGAGAATCCGTACTGTAGTGCTCGGAACTGAATTGGCTCCAACCCGAACTGCGGACACCGAGGAAATACACGAGGAATTGATAGCAGCAAATGCTTATATTTATTGATGGAATTAGATCATGTTTTATAGAATGTAATAGTCCATATCATTGGTTGAACGAGCATCCTTTAATCACGTAACCGTTTGCACTGACGTATCATATGTGCTAACTCGGATGTCATATTCGCCCGGTGTACCATTGGTCAAGCTTCCTGAACGGTGATTGGATGACATGAAACTGTACCTAGTCGTGGTTGGATTGCGGTCACGGAACTCTGGATCACCACAATAAGTCAACCGCAACAAATAATTACACTCATTCAATGCGGATCGATATATTTTTTCACTTCAGTTTATCTAACCTGAGCGAACTTGAAACTGAGATCGATTGTCTTCCACACGAAATATGATATATTCACAAGCACTTATGATTTCACCTCGGCTGGTGTGATGAAATGTTTGCAAACAAATTGCCAAACTCGGTTAACAGGCGTTTGAAAACGCAATATGACCCTCATCTTAGGGTGACGAGAATACTCATGCGATTCCTAAGCCCCTTTGAGTTGACCATTATCTGCGGTTCATTGGCAGGCTTTCTGAAAACAAGATTGAGGGACTACATTCGTGTAATTCCGTGTTTTCTGCTCAACACACTATTGAGGAAAGAATAGTTTTTTTTTCAGTCGAACTGTGGCGAAAAATATAAAAGACATTGTGGTAATTCAGGTCTACGAGATGACGCCTACCCTGGAGCGGCGCGTCACAGTTTTCGGACACATGCGATCAATCGAATTTGAATGCTGATGTCAATGACACACGTACGACTTCCGACTACACGCTATAGGCAGATCGTGCCAGCCAATCCAAGACAGTGCAAACAGAAGCAAGATTATGCAAGCAGTATTGCAATCCGATTTGTGGAAGCCTGGATAACCAATAATCTTCTTTTGTACATATTATTTAATCGCCCTCATTTCTTTCAATAAACGAACTACGTACTACTATTCCTGTGGCGTTTTCCTCGCGTCTCGTCCACCTGGGATACTGCGAGCTCATGCCATTGCGGTCTAGTGCTTCCGTAGTCCAGTCCGTGATAGCTGATCTTTGATTCGTGTTCCGAATTCCGTGCGTAATACTATTACTACTATAATCGTTACAGACATTCATTTGCATTCAAATCACAGTTACTTGTGAGCTGTGGTGTGTGAGATACCTGATATTGATTTGAGTTGACCATCGTTCGAAGTTCACTTTCACGCACAATCCTCAGTTCATCCAGTCTACCATGCGCTTGGGGAGGAACTAGACTGGAGTTTCACTCTTATTAAGAGCTCATTGGTGGTGCAAATCCGCCGTCCCGTCCGGGCTTTGAACCAGTCAGCTCATACCAAGGCTGAATTGAATGGCCAATTGATGTTTGTTCCGGGTGTCGTCTTCAGTGCTAGTCATTCAGTTTTACTGTTGACCAGACAGCAACGAAGGGAGACACAATTGACTGCCTATTAACTCCAATCCACTGAATGAACTGAGGATTGTGCGTGCTAGTGAAGTCCGAAGGATAATCAGCTCAAATCAAACGATGTTCAAGTGATGATTTCAAGGTTCATCCGACCTGAACTTGTCAGAGCTTTCTAAAGTTGCATACCAACCAAGTGTATGGTCACTGATTTGAAATAATCAGTATCAGTGATCGGACTCAGAGGCCGACACCACTGTATTGTCTCCAATCGCAACAGAGGAGCAACCACAGTCGCAGTAGCAAAGCGAGTCTCCGGAGAATGAACTGCGGCCTGATGAAGTCGGGGAACAACCGGTGTGAGTCAAAAGCGTGGTTCGTAGAGGACCAATGTTTGCGCAGTTTAAATCTCGTTTTGATCGATTTTGATCGCTTAAGTCACTTGTGCGAATTAATATGCAAATTTTTACATCCGATATATCTCTGTGCGTGCCTTTATAAGTTTATAACTGGAACGGGTGGAAAAATGAGACGGACGCTGACTAAGAACAGAATAAATGGGATGAGAATAGTGAGATAATCGCTTTATGGAGAATGCTTTACAGGTCCGGAGTTTAATGTGCCCTTGTATTGTGTATTGTGTATTGTGTATAACTTGTACAAGCACTGGAGCTCACATTTCAGTTTTTCAAAAAAACTCATACACGCTAACCGTCAGAATGTACATAATCAACGAGGAGAAAAAATTTTACAGGCATGAGGACATTTCATAATCCAAGGTTCAGACAAAATTCACTCGTTGTCCGCTCTTTGTTTATGAGTACACGAGCAAAATATGGTATAGGTGAATTGCAGTAAGCGTTAATTCGGAATGAAATTTGGCGCAATGAGGAGTGCGTTGAATGATGGGAACGACAAAGTATCAGTTCTGTGTGCACTTGGTGGTCAAGATCTGTGTGGATCCGCTCTGCAAATTTCACAGCATAGATTACGTGATACTCTGAAAGCTATCTCATTCATAGGAATAGAAGAGATACGATTAATAATAGTTAGACCGTGGTGTAAGACTTTAAAATCCTGTTTGAGTAAACCAGGAAAAATAGCTGGGAACAGTAGAGTAAGATGGAGAAAACACACTGATAAACAGAAGTGGAAATAACTGACTGGGATGTGCGAAACTGCCTGAACTTTAGAATTTGAAATGATAAGCACCCAGTTTACCAATGCAGTTGTGGATGGGGACAGACCAATGAAGATTGCTGCCTATGGTTACACCAAAATATTTGACAAAGTTTACCCTGGATAAATGTTTGTTATTGATCACTGTGGGGTCTGTCGGATATGGAGAGCGAGCAAAACTATATAAACACTCAACACATTTACTTGGGCTCAGGGTGGGCCCCGATGAGGAGGAGAATGATTGAATTTGATCAAGATTATCGGTGAAATAGCTTAAAGCGGAGTAAGATGAGATGGGTGTCCACAGCACGATGTCATCTGCATATTTCAAAATACGTGCGGGAGAAACACAAGAAATATGACAAATATAAGTGGAAAAAGGTATGGGAATAGCACAACACCTTGAAGAACCCCGGAGTTGTTGACTAAGGGTTTCGATTTGGCCTTCTTCAAGCTGGTGGTTTGTACTCTATCGGTAAAATGGTTGTATAGCCAACCTAACAAATGCTTCCGGGGCATTCAAACGGTTCCAATTTTTCTAAACACTTACTTAGATCGAGGAATGAAATCAAATGCTAAAGAGTGGTCCAGAAAAAATACACCGAACAGACTTGGTGATAAAATGAATAAACCGCTGAGCGAGCATCGATACACACCCTACACTCCATCCCCGGTATCACCACGCTGACGGTTCGCACAGTTAGTTGATTTTATAAAGTAAAACTATAAATGAAGATTGCTTACCTAGATGAACAGATCAGCTATATGTTCTAATTCTGTAACTCCATACGAATACCAAAGCACTAAAGGTATACAACATCTGTTTCTTGCTTAAATGATGTATACCCGCACATCACATCGAATATTGATTTTATGACTAAAATTTCAAGTCATCTGATCTAAATGATCTCATTTATATCAGAGTTTATATTCTTGTTTGACCAGACCACGCTGATCACTGACCTAATAGATTACTGCTTTGCCCTGGTAACACTGTGTTAAACAACAATATTTGTTCTCATTTCTACCCCGGTTACTTGCAGCTGTCGAGCAAACAAGTGGCTGATTGTCTCTGGATAAGACTCATTCAGTAAATCTGACGAGATTCTGTTTGTAGTCCAATTAGGCACAGATCACGAATTACGAATCACATATGATGGACGTAACTGAATCACTGAATCACACTAGCCCGTTGATAACTCTGGTCACCAAGACGTAGGAAAAAGGTTACAGAAGTAGCAGTAAGAATTTTCACACTCACTGATATGTGACAGCATGAGTAGGAACATTCGAAAACAATTGTTCGTTCACCGACTCATTTGCTATGAAAATATTCAACTGGGAAAAAATGGCTGCAAACATGAACGAGATGCATTTTCACGGAATACTTTCTTTCACTTTTTTGAAACATAAATTCTGATATTCACCTTGTTCGAGTCTTGACCAGAGGCGATCAGAATGTTCACGGTTCGAGTCCTGATATGGATGGTACACAGACAGTGCAAACGAGGCATAAAATGGACAAATCATGTGTGTCTCTTCCGCTCGGTGATCGTTTATCACAGAAAAATCTCCCTGCATTGGGTGGTGGGGGCAGCTCAGAGGATTTAGTCGCTGTCACAGGCGTGCATTAGACCCCCCGTAGTCCGAGGTTCGAGTCTCGCCACCGTCAACCGCATTTGGTAGTAGACAGCTTTGCTGTTTTCCGGCTCAATACCACACCTAATCTATCGGGGCCTTATGTGGTTCACCACTCCAAGTCCCGCGGGGTTTAGGTGACCGGTTTCCATCACTGAACCGTAGCAGATCCTAGTGACTTTGGGGTTCGCTCAGGTTTGCTATTCATCACAATTAGGTGTGTAATAAAAAAATCGAAAGTGGAATATTAACGAACTCTGACATAATAAAGTTACAAGCAAGGCATAGTAACGGGAAAAATCCAATGTTTATCTTTAAACTAAACACTTCAAGGCAATCATTAAAAGTGCATCGGATATTTGACAAGAGAACACATATCAGTGTTCTAAGAAATAACAAGCACTGGGGTGTCACTGGCTTCAAACTAACAATTCAAGTTACGTAATCAATTGATGTACGTTGGAGTAATCACTCGGTAGAAAATGTCGCAATCGACTACATTTTGAATTTCCCGATTTACAATTACATATATATATATATATCTTTAACACCGGCTTGCGGACTAGCATGGTGCCAACACCAAAACATTAATAACGATAGCAATACCGCAAGGGGAGGTTGGGATACGGAACATAGGAAAAAAACGGAACTGTTAAAATGGAAAATAACCAAATAAATGAAATGACAATTTTTTTGTGTGTGTGTGTTTCACCGTACACATTTTGAAAGATTTTGTGTGTTAGTTTTTTTTTATGGAGCACGGGATTTCGACAGGCAAATCGTACAGCATTCGCATCACTGACTTCTATTCCGGGCCACATCTCTGAGCGGCTCTAATCAACGACACTTCTCATTCGTTGGACTCAAAACCTGGACGGCGGGTTGCACCAACCGAAGCCAGAGCTGAAACCAGCTTCTTCCTATCTCTACGTCATGTCATGGTCTGACCGCCGCGGCACTTCAAACCAGCCTTGCTCGGTATGTGCCAAGGGGATTATGATTTACAAATGCATTATTTATATTTATAATACGATGAATTTGTTGTGTCAAGAAGATGTGAGCTGAAAATCTAGGAAGCACTGTACAAGAGCTGTTTCAACCTGGTTCAGTCTCCGCAGTGCAATGCAGTGCACAAATCCATCGTCCCAACTGGGGTAGGATTGAACCCGGAACCTCACCGGTCTAACGGACGCATACTATCCACATGAGCACCGGACATCTGATCAGATTGTTTCTCATTTTCAATAATTTCAGTTACGTCAGCAATAACTTTCATTTCTGTCAATTCTTCCCGAAGCTAGCAATGAAGCTTCAAATGTTTTCTGTGATTTAAAATATGTTCCAGAATTTTTATCCGGTCATCCCCCACCCCATATTCAGTTAATAACAAATTTCTGAATCACATTCAAATCATCATTTTTATACATACTTTCTCAAAGGACCTGTGAAAAAGAGCTGCCATGGCTAGTAAAGAGAATGTACCCCCAAAAAATAATAACCGATTGTGATGTTCAACGCGCTCGGCAGTGTAAAATGAGCAATACACGTTGACGAATTCCCTTGGCTGAATGACTGAGGTATCACATTCAACGGTGTTTTGGGGTCCAGGAAACATACACACACACATGTATTAGTCGACATGATGTTGTTACGGTAATATGGCAGTTTTATGTTGAAAAGATGTTTTATTACTTTGCACTGCTACACCATCCGTAGCAACCGCAAGCAAGCAAGCCGGACTCGTGATCCAACCACAAAAAGAAGCCAAATTTACAGTGCCGATCCCAGTCCGGGAACGCTACATTCCCAAACAAGATTACTCGGTGAAAATATGAAAACAAAAACGGTCATTGTCTTCGGTGAGAAACACTTTTCGGGAGTAATTTCTAAAGCCACGAGTGAACTTTTAGACATTGTACATTGAGTTCCCAGTGGGGCGCTACATGGATGTTTTATTGGACAGAACAAGGCCAAACTATGTCAACTGTTCAAACATGATGCCATGTTTAAGCGACCACACAGTCAGGGTTGGATGAAATCACTTCAAACCGAATACAGAGCGAGTGAGAGCGAGAGAGAGAGTGAGTGTGTGTGTGTGAGAGAGAGAGAGAGGAGAATAGAGTAACAGTGAGAACACATTCACGATGATGCAGGATGGAGTGGAGCGATTAGCCAGATAGGAAATGAGCGAATGAGAATGATGTACACCACGAAAGGTTTTGTCACAGTCGAGGCGAGCAACTGTATGCAAGTGTATATATATATATATATATCGTTTCAAAAACATGAAATATGAAATCCGGACAGTGCATCATGTATCGGGAAATAAAATCAATCCATCAGTAAAACACAATTTGTTCTAACGGTGACAGATTTCGTCTAAGTTGGGGCTAAGTCCGGGCTTACGGCACCGTTTTGTCTGAACTCACCACGGAAATTGGAGCTCGCCAGGATTGCCCTCTCTCTCCTTTTCTATTTAACTTTGATAGAGGTTTGATTATGGAAACAGCTCTATCCTCGTGCGATCTGTTTCCAGGTGGCAGACCGTCTGATCTAGAGTATGCAGACGGCACTGTGCTGCTTAGCGGACATGTAGCTAAGTTGCATGGTTTGAGTGCCAGCGTAGCCATGTTCGGTATGGGTTTCGCCCCTTCAAAGTGTAAAATGTTGATACAAGACTGAGTTGAACCAGCACCCAGACTCACTCTAACTGGGAAATTAATAGAGCAGGTGGATAGGTTTTGTTATTTGGGCAGCTACATCTCACCCGGTGGACGCATCAGGGATGAAGTGTCTGCTCGCATACAGAAGGTTCGGTTGGCATTTGCCAACTTGAGATATCGGTGGCGTCGGCGCGACAGCCTGGCTTTATGTGAAGGGTCGAGTATATGCTGCAGCAGTTCGGTCAGTCCTGCTGTACGGCGCAAAAAACTGGCCATTAAGGAGGCAGGATAAATATAGACTCTCGGTGTTTGAACAGCGGTGTCTACGAAATATCGCACGTATCTGGTGGGCCAAGTGGATGAGCAATGCTGAGGTTAGGCTCAGAGTTTTGGGTAACCGCGGTCGCCTCCATAGATTACATTGGTTGGGGCATGTGTTACGCATGTCACCAGATAGGTTGCCACAGCGCGCGATGTCTTCTGAGGCAGATAGTGGGTGGAAAACGCCTAGGGTGGTTGAGCTAAGACCTGGCACAAGGGCATAAAATCCCTAACCGGGGTACTGGGTCACATAGGTCCCGTTAGACTACCTGGCTGGGGACCCCGAGTTCATGTTCACCGATAGTTAGAGACACTGAACGATATGGCTCGGTGTCGTAAACAGTGGCGTACGTGCATCTTCTCAATTTCTTTGCAACCTTAGATGACTGAAGTTCTCCATTTTCTGTTCTACTCAATTTTCAACTTTCCTGTGTTTCTCCTACTGCTCCATCCAAACGAGCAACCAACACCGGCGTACGGAGGTGCATAGTTAATGGTTGTACAAACTGAACTGAACTGAAGCTGGGGTTGACTGATCTTGTCTATTATTATTATTATTATTATTATTATTGACTAGCCAGAAAGTGACATCCCTGCATTGAAGGCATTCAGATATAACTTGAAAGACGAAGAACAAAAGCTTAAGGCAGATAAACTAGCTTGAAGTTGTGAGAAGCGGAAATCACCTAGGAATTTGAAGCCTATGATGACATCATCAACGTACTTAATGGAAAACTCATCTGGTTCAGTTAGAAGATCACGAATATAAAAAGCGAAAAGAAAAGAGGACAGAATTGCTCCCTTGAGCACCCCTGAGTTGACTGTTAAGGAGTCAGAGGTTTTCCAAGAAACTTCGTGAATTGTGTTCCACCAGAAAAAAAATTCTCTTGGAATGGAGACAAAAGCCTGCTCCTGTCAACACAGTTAAAAGCGTTACGATAGTCGAGGAAACACACACGAACTACCCTACCCTGCATGTCTAGGGATCGCAAAACTGAGTTTACCAAATGAGCGAGACCATCTAAGTTAGAACGTTATTGATTGCACAGTGTTAGGAAAAATGTTACTAAGTATAAACTTTTCAAAAACTTTTAGTAAAGCAGAAGTGCAGACGATTGGTCGCAGCTTCTTTCTGGGGGACTGGTGGGATGCACACAGGTCTTCAACAGTCGACAGATTTTCGTTTCTCGAAGCAACGGTTGAAAATCTCGGAAGACCAATGTGAATTCTGAAGTTTAGCTGCAATTTAATGATATGCATGCTAATCGATCATTTCTAAGGGTTCAATCCCCAGTTGAGTCGATGGATTCCCATTGTTGCGGATGAGACCCAACCAGGTGGAAACAGCTGTCCCGAAGTACTTCGCAAAGGTGAATATTCAGCAATGATTTTCACGGTGGTTAGATAAAACCAATTGCAAATAACAAAAAACAGTACAAGAAAATCTACACTTTGGTAAATGAGAGAACAAATTGGTACAAGAGCTTTTTCCTGAGGTGGGTGAGAATAGTTTGACAATTGATCAATAACTGAGCAAGGTATGGAATTATACTGTTTCTATATGTGAAACTACATGCATGAAGGAGTTGATATTTGGACCGAGTTCGGGGATTCGACAAGGCTTTTGCGACATCTTGATGCGAACAGTGTCCTTGATCACGTATTATCCTGTCAATGAATGTATCACAAGCGTCAAGATGCTTGGTGTTGTGTCCCAAATTAAGTCGGAAGATGAGCACACAACGAATTAAAACAGTACGTTTATTGTAAACAGCAAATATGTAGCCGGTTCACACACCGGGGAACAAGTGGGAACAATCAGCGTGTAGGAAGGAAGACAGGCAGGCAGGCAGAGTCCGGCTCACATGTCGCACTACATGCAAATGCCGTCAAGCCAGTATTCAAACAGTCAGTCAATCGATCAGCTGATCAATCGATCAATCAATTTGACCACAGGCCTGTATGAACACAAATCACTCAGTTGTAGGCCATAACACATCGCGAGCAAGTTTATGGTATTAAAAGGAGCGATATAACCAAATGAGTACCATTCTCTGTCTGAATTTGAAATGTTTTGTTTTGAGGTCAAATAGGAAAAATAACAAGAACCTAAAACCAAACAACTTTAAAATTGAAATGTGAGGTCGATAAAAATCCTTTCTTGGTCTAGGGGATAAGTTCCTATTATTCTCAGTTACATATAGTGGACACGTTCTAAGCTATCAAAGCTGTTCCAGCAATTTATATAGGATCCTCTATCAACTGAAGGATTTGTAATGACGAAGTCTGTGTGATCTCAGACTGTATAAGAATTGATCTATTTCGATTTCGTTCAATGACCATTTGAAGAATGAACCAGTTAGTCGGTCAAAATACAAATTTGTCATATGCTTATGCATAAACAGGCACCAGATTCTTTAGTCCAATCTAGTTTCTTCTAATTAGGAATGAATAAAAAAATCATTTTTTCTGAAATTTTATTTTTTGCCCAGACCGTTATCGCGGTTATAGTTCGATCAAATATAAACATGTTGCAACTTGATTATGAGTATCGGTTCAAACGCAACGGTTATTTGACCTTCACATCATATAACAACAACGACAACAACAATAACAACAACAATCATGATTTGCATTGGACATCCCACACCCAAAAAAAAAATATTTGAACAACTACCTGACCTCACTGGTAACAGTTACCAAAACTAACTCGGTTAAATTCCTCGGTGTCGTGCAAGCCCAGCTTACCTTGTGGACTAGCCCCCTCGTAGAGAATGCTTACAATGGGTTTCGTAATACTTTCTTTTGATGCTTTCAGGGTTAGGAAGCTTGCTGTTTACTCAAATGCAAAAAAAACGGTTTCATATTAATTTCCAGATCGATAAAACTCCTTTCCCGATATGTGTGGTGGTATAGCCAGAAATTTCCTAGTAGATTTTATTGTGTGCAAGTATATTATGGCATAGAATCTTGAGCAACAACGAAGATCACTGTTTGCGCAACGAAATTACTAAATACATGTCAAACACCCCATTATGGACTCCCGCACGCACGTACCGTCACATAAAAGAAACAACATCCTCCCCTTTCTTGTCCGCTTTTTGGTGAATCGAGCACCAATTATTACAGGTTTGGTTGCGCACCTCATGAATTAGTTCATTTATTTATTTTTTAAGCACATGGATAGTTGTGGTGAGATGAGATGAGGCATACCACGGAGCGACACGTCACAGTTTTCGGGCAACTGTGATTAATCAAGCGTCACGAGTGACGTCAGCAAAGCGCGTACGTGTCACAGCGTCCTGACTACAAACCATAGATCGATTGTACCAACCAATCAGAAACCGTGCGACCGAGGCACAAGCCGAACAACGCCAGGAATACTAGCACGCGATTGGCAGAGGCTTGGATGATCAACTAACTTGTTTCGTACACAGTATTTAATCCCTCTGATTTCCTTCAATAAATAAACTGAACTGCTATTCCTGTGGCCTCTTCCTCGTGTCTCGGTTCCGTGGGATACTGTGTGCAAGTACCAGTGTCATCCAGTGCTAACGTTTCGACCGAGATTGCTAATCCGTGATTCGTATTTCGCGATTCGTATCTCGTAATCAGTGCAACCACAAGTACCACAATAGTATTTGCAGCTTTCTCCCATTAATTTATTTTGCCGATTCCGCGCCTCATATCATTCGATTTTCGGAATGTCACAGGCACCTCGTTTCACAGCTTGATCAAAGCTATTCTCACTCCGTTCAAGGTTGGAAGTAGCACTTCGTCTTCCATCAAGGCCTTACGATTCAAATAAACCGCCATGTCCGGATGTTGCTCACACTTTGGTCATCACACATCCGAATTAGTTGAAGTTATTAAGGGTGGCGGGATGGGTGGATGGATGAAGGACTGTGTCGTGTGTGGTATTGGTCCGGGAAGACCGAGTGTTCTTACAAATTTGTATGTCGATTGTCTTAGAAACTCATTCGGTGGATTCCGGTGATTTCTAAGGAAAACCTGACGGGGTAGTCAGCTTATATGCTAACTGGTGGATCCCACATACCACATGTAAGTTGGATGGGTAAATTCGAATGTGAAAAAGATCAGTGCTCTGTCGGTGTGTGGCCTCGTTGTAGCTCAGCTGGTAGAGTATGCGCGTACAAAGCGTAGGCGGTGTCCATGCATGGGGGGTCGAATCGCACCGAGGCTACTGAACTTTTCACAATCTCGACATACAAACTTCAAATCTGCCAAACAACAATTTTTTACCAATTGTTCTGGGGAGCATCGAGGGAGGGGACAGCGATTATGTAATCGGATTCCGATTGGTTCCGCTGTGACAAGAATGCGACTCTGAATCCCCTTCGAGGGCGGTCAAAACGACGCCCCAGCCATATTAACCACGTGATTTGATTTCACTAGGTGTGAAACGCTGAAGCTGGTGATAGTCTTAATTGCTCCAGGCCGAGTGGTGCTCACGGACCCGTTTTTTAAATAAACCTCTGCTCGTGTGGCAAATATACCTTGTCCCACGGGAACAGGTATATAAGTACACACAAAAAGACACTGCCGGAATAGGCAGTTTATCTTTGATTTGAAAGCACAAAAGTGGCCTAGAGATGAACAGAATACGCCATTTTGCTGCGGGAAACGCTTGCTCTACAACAGTACTCAGTTTACGTGTCATTATCTCGGCAACTGTGTCACCCTTAAAAGGCAGTGATGCATAACCCGGTTTCTTCTCGGTTATTTATTATTTATCTACGAATCGTTCTGGGTATCTGTTTTGAAAAAAAAACACGTCTCGAATAAACCGCGGTGTGTTCAGTGGGAATTAGGTCCGTGTGCACTGTTTGGCTACGGCCACGTGCTTGGCAAGACATTTGTTCTCAATTCGTGAAAATAAGGGAGCAGCGTGGAGCCACGGTGATGACTGTATAGCGATCGATGGATTTATCATTTGGAAAGCATTTACACCTTTGTTCTTTTTCACCGTCAGATTGGATCTTATCAAAGGAACCCAGTTCAACTCATTTTGTTCACCAGAATTTGAGTCGTCCGTCGGAGCACTTTGAAGTGGAACGTGAATCGTCCATCAAAATAATACAACTCCATTACAGGCACACTAACGAATTGCCCGCTAAAACCTGATTTTCAAGAACAACTTGTTTCGAGAGATTCAAGCGTTTTGAATTCGGGATAGTGGTCCGGTGGTAACGTCACCAATTATCACCTCAGGGAGGACGTGTGTTCGAATCCCACCACCACCACCACCACCACCACTAGCACCGCCTGTCTTTCCCCATTATGTGTGTTGTATTCCAGTCCCATTTGATTAGCCACTTTCCTCTTCCTAAAAATGTATCCTTTTATACTCAATAAGAGAAAGTAAAATCAATTGAATTCAATCGGTGACAAAGTTTCTAGTTGAGAACTTAGAAATTTCATGTGTTATGAAAACCGGAAGATTTGATTTGACTTGAAGATACACGCACTATTTTTCGAAGCGGGTTCGGTAAACAGATAATCATGATAAAACTTTGAACTTGTCTTAATAACGGACAACAATATTCACTAATACAAGCCCACGCAAAACTCTTCTTGGTGTTTTACTAACTGGCGTTTTTCGCTTTGAGTGATCTTGCCAACTAAATCGGAGATCGAATTCCGGAAGAGAGAACAAATATTATGGAAAAATGCTTATTTATTTTGTTATAAGAAAATACGGCGAAGATAGTTTTTATCCATCTTTAGAATAGTATCAGTTGTAATACTTTTATACTGCGAGACGATACTCTGTTTACTCTCTTTGGTCGTTCTCGATTTTGGGAAATAAACGATTCGCTTTAGGTATCCCCACAGAAAGAAATCCAACGGGGACAGATCGGATGATCATGAAGGTCATTCCTTTGGTCCTTCTAAGGACAATCCGTCGGCAGTTAAATTCCGAATTGTGGATACTTCTCACCACCAGAGCATTGTGTGACGATGCACCACCGTCATATTGCAACCAAAGTGTAGTGTCAACTTCAGTTTCTGCACGCTGGATGGCAGGTACCATATTATCCTGTAACATTTGCAGGATCCGTGAATAATGTAATAGAAAAAATTGTTTTCATCTATGACGTTTCCCTTGAAAAAGTACGGCCCGACAATCTTGCCGTACACAATATCAGCTCATACTAACAGCTTGGGATTATGAAGCGATTTTGAGCGAAAAAAAGTGTTTTGGGTTTTCAACGACCCAACGAATGGAGTTTGTCACGTTTCTGTTCACATGAGAAATGGTTTCATCCGTGAAGACCGTGTCAGGTACCATGTGCAAAATTCTAGTCGGCGCTAGGGATCATGGGCACGTTGTTCTTGGAGTTGAACCTCCTTGTATTGTTTTGTATTGTATTCAAGCTCTAGCGAGTTATGTACAACCTTTCAGCTAAAAAACATAGACCACCATCACAATCCTGGTAAAAAAATGAGGTGAAAAAATTGGGACATGAAACGTACATAGATATGAGTGACATACTAAATGCATTAGAAAGCTCAGAACGAACACTTTTATTGTCCGTCAGTATCCGGGCCAGATAGGGTACCAAAGAGTTTCCGTCTTCAGATATACGAGATGCGATGGGTGGGATTTGCATGCGCGCAAGTCAATGTGTAGCTGATGGGTACAATCAGATAGAATATTGTCAGCAAACTTCAAGCACACATCAATATGAACTTAATTTGTCAGGGGCCTCAAGTAGCCGTTGCTGAGGAAGCCCTAGCCATCAAGATGAGAAGCCAACATCCGGGTCGGTTAACCCTGTCAGTTTACTTTTAGGGAGTTGGTTAAAAGTACTGATTCTAAGCGAAATAAGAAGACGTGTACGAACCATAGTTCGTACTTTGGTTTGCTTGGTAAGCCAACAGGTGCGATAACGTGTGAGTGTGAATGGTTGTCCAAAGGTTGCGTGTATAAATAGGGCACGTTTTTACACGCTATAATGACTGGGTGTCGATATTTGTCAGTGCAGTCGGGCAGACTGGGTGCTTGTTTCATACGTCATTTTGTCGTCGAATGTCTACTCAATTTTTTCTAAGCTATCGGATATCGGTCTCGTGATTCACCACAGTGAGTACTCCAAAAGTTGTGTGCTACTTTTTCAAGAATCTTGCTAAGAAGAATCCGTCGAGGACGAATTGGTTCAGATCGGAGGCTTCCAAATCTTTCGAGCAGATAGACCTCCAGGAAGGAAAACTAAAGGTGGAGGCTTCATCACTTATGTACGCTGGTCGTGGTGTAACTCCACCAAATGCATATTCACTCACTGCACACAAAACATTTCTTGTATTTCTGTAGTACTGTAAACCACGTTTTCGCATGCATCACTCTTCGGTCATCTTTTCAAACCTATACATCACTCCTGACTGTAACAAAGAGCTTCGAAATGCTTTCAGTTTCGTTATGTATGATTTTGTAAAATTTCAATCCACAAATATGGTGTTTAAATGCTAAAACTTCACTCATCCCGGGGGTATAAAGATTCTGCTGGCTTCGACCATATTGATTTTTGATGCACTCGAGCGATTGCACAGTTCAGGCCTGCGTAGAACGAGAACACATTTAATTCTGCCCATTCATCTACCACGAGAGTTTTCACTGTAAGCAGTACTGTAGTTTCTCGTGTTTATAGGGATATTGAATAACTTAAATATCGCGACAACTAGCCAATCTCAAAAGTGGAAATTTGTCGTGTATCTAGCAAGTGAAACGTGAACCCAAAAGCTAGGAAGCACCTCCTGGACAGCTGTTATGACCTGGTTGGGTCTCAGCAGCAGCAGTGCGAATCCACCGATCCAAATGAGGATCGTGAACCCGGGACCTCACGGGTAGGACGTAAGTATACTACCCACTGGGACACCCCCGGGGGTAGCTGATCTGACAGTTTTTTATTTTCTATTTACACGATATAGAACAACTCAACTTAGTGAGCTTGTTGCAGGCCACAGACCTCGCTCATCTCAAGACTAGCTAATCGTCTAAACCGACACGCACACGCACACACATTTGCACACGTGAATGGTTGTTTTGTTTTAGATAAGGGCAATTTCAAACTGTGGTTCGGTCTGTGTTTGCGAAAGCAATGACCTTGAGGGGTTGTTTATCTGTAAAATTTCAGCTCGCGCGCACGCGCGCGCGTACACGCACACCGTCGAACAAACTGGTTTTTTTTTAAATCTACCTCACGCGAAAAACGAAATCACAAACACGTGTAAACAAGTGTTCGAGAAAGCGAGCGAGAGAAGACAAGCATTCATTTGAGTGACACTTCCCCCTCCCTTCGCTCTGTCCGTTTATTTTTTTTCTGTCAATCCAAGGACACACAAGGGGGGGAGAGAGAGATGGAGGTGGGTGAAATGTGTAAAATAACTAACTACCCTCCGAAAAAACGACCAGGTTTTGCATACATATTATCGTGGGTGCAGAACATACTCGGTCAACAGTGTTTACATGATTGTTGAAATTTTGGGGTTGGTTAGTTACGACTTCGTCCATTACAGCACCTGCTCTGGTGAGAGTTGGAGAGAAAACATAGGTCGTCCAAACCGAAGGAAAGACTAGATTAACCCATGATTGAGGATTAAATGAATCGTCCATTGGGAATAGACAAAAGCAGCTATGTAAAGTTCGATAATGGTCTCGCTTCGAAAAGCGAAAAATCCGAGTTTATATCAATTAGTACGACATTAGCACCATCAGAGCAAACGACAAACAAAGTGTTGAATTAGCCACATTGAGTTTAAATTCATGCGAATTATTATCTCGCATGTAGACCTCCCACTGTATTTCTATTCTTCCGGCTAATTCACGCTGACCAGCTACCTGTGGTATGGAATCCACCACATCTTTGGTTCAGTCATGTTTCCCTGTTATGCATATGCCTCGTGTAAACGAAGCATGAAGAAATGTACAGTGTGATCAGGTAGAGTAGGTGTCTCTCGTCTTCCCGGTTGGGGTCGAAAAGATTGAAGACAGTGAAGGTCACGGCAGCAAACCGACCGCAGTGGCGATTTTGTTTGATACTTCTTATGAGACCAGAAAGCTTGAACTATGTACTCTGTGTCTGGACCGTAGAGGTTCACTTTCTTTTCCCGTCCCTAAAAGTAGGCCCAATCCGTATCCGCCTTACACGTTCTGACCTACCTTCTATGCCGCATGTTTGACGGTGGTCAGTGAAGTTCGCTTTACTGTATTACGTTTTACAATGATGATAATGACTCGGATGATGATTCGGATGATTCGGGTGATGATGATGATGATGATGATGATGATGATGGTGATGATGATGATGATGATAATGATGATGATGATGATGATGATGATGATATCATCACAGATGTTTGGACGCACACTTCAAACATTTGAATCATCTCCTGATATTCAAGCAAAGAAAGGATTATTTTTCACTAATTAATTAAGACATAATTATCCTGAGAGACACCAGTATTTGGTCTGTTGGATTATTTGTGCTTCTTACTTCGGCAGGAACAATTGACTGGTAAAATAGTTGGATAAAATAAAAATATGGAGGATTGTCTTCCACTTGTCGAAACCATTTCCGCCTCTGAGAATGGCACGAAATCAATTCGGACCACGAGGTAAAATCCCATAAACAAACGTGGCGGAGTCGGGTGAAACAACCGCACGAACCACAACCGGTTCAAATGAATTTATCATAGCTGAACTTTTGGACATAAATGTACACTTAGACTAAGACTTCCCGATGGTTATGATTGTGTGGGATGGAGGGCAAGGACCTACCTCTGGCAAGACAACCAGTGCGGTGAAATTAAAATGAATGCTTTGTCAGAAAAGTACATCTACTAGAAAGAACTCCGAAATCAGGCGTACAATATGCAGAAGCTCTCTGGACGCATTCATTCATGGCCCTCTCACACTGTATTGTAATAACTTCTTTCGCTATAAAGTCCACATTTCAGTTAAAAAAATACAGTTTGGAGTAAGGGAGAAAATGAAAATAATGATGAAAAAAGAGATTTAAATCCCAAAACTGTTAACAGAGTCTGAGAGTACCTGTTCTTTGTTAACTAGAATATGTGCTAATGAGAGTACTGTGAAGTTACGGTTTATGTTTATTCAAGAAGGAACACAACGGTATTGGGATCTAGTTGACGGATAGGAACAACAGGAAGTTAACTCTGCATGTAGCGGATGTGTGAAGTCGATAAGAATCTTATGTGTAAACTTTTCACCTATATTCGAATGATGGTCGCATTGGGTTAGTTACCAAATCTTTCATTGGGATTGAGGCGAACGGGCTAATGATGGTCGGTCCACGTCCAAACAGTATTGAAATTTTTCTTAAAGAGATTGAAAAAAATAAAGTAAAATGGGGAAAACACACGAAGTTGGAATATGAAAAGAAGGTCATTGAAGCCTACTGATAATGTGTTGAATGTGAGAGGACCAGTGAAGGTTAGTAGTAAAAAAAAACTCCAGTTAGTTGATACAGTTTACCCCGGATACTGGTTCGGAACCAATCGATACTGGGTCAGATTGGAAAGAACAGCGTGAAAATGTAAAGAAATATTCGATTTATTTGAAGGAATTAAGTGTGGATAGGCCAGATGTGACGGGCAAACAGTTGAACCTTATTCAAATTGTCGAAAGATTGTGAAATACCAGAAGAATCGGAGATCACCTGACATAAAACCATATCGTTAGTGTAGTTGAAGAGAGAAGTAGAGACACTAGCAGACAAGTTACTAATATACATAGCAAATAAGTGTGGAGAAAGAACTGCACCTTGAAATACCCCAAGAATTGTTCACATTAGATGTGATGAGCCACGGGAACCATTGAGAGAAATAGAAATTTCGTTTGGTTCGGATAGGCCGGCTGATTATCGGCACAAAGTGAGTAACCTGCAATTGTCGTGACCAAGCTGAGACAACAGTACGAGATACAAATTTCAGTATAGGAATTTCTAAGTTATTATTTTGTCGAGTCCCAAGCAAACTCTCAGATAGAGCAGTCATTTGGAGAACATTCTACGATTATCTTCCTCTGGTCATCCGTCAAGCGTATGACAATAACAATATTATTAATAGTAATAGTACTAATGCTTCTGTTCTTCGGATTCAGTTGTTTTTTCCTCAACACACGAATGACCTTGGACAGTGTGCCGAAAGATACATTTGTGAAGAGAAAACTAGCTATTTACACTGCTTCGAGGCTGGTGACAGTAATTATCAGTGTGTATTTTGAACTCTAAGACATGATATTTTGGTTTCCATCATCCTCATAGTTTGACGACAAAAATAAGTAATATTACATTCTCTACCCCCTTGACGTTTGGCGCATTCCGGCACACATTCATTGCCATCGAAAACGGTTCAGGTGAAATCTAAACGATTTCTATTGGTATAAGTGTGGTGATCCTAGTTTACAGGATGACGGAAAACTCGGGATGACATAACAGTTTTCGGACAATTGTGATCAATTATGCTTCGCGGATGACTTCAGCAAAGCGTGTACGTGTCACAGCTTCTGAGCTACAAACCACAGTTGATTGTACCAACCAATCAGAAGCCGTACAGCCCAGAGAGAAACTGTACGACACCAGGAATACGAGCACGCGATTGGTTAGATGCCTGGGTGACCAATGAACTTGTTTTCTTTCAATAAACAAACTACTACCCCTGTGGCCTTTTCCTCGCGTCTCGATTACGTGGGATACTATCGTACTAGTACCAGTGTGATCCAGTGCTTACGTCTCATCCGTGATTTCTGATACCTGATTCGTAATTCGTGATTGGTGCGTACTTCAACTAAATACAATAAGGTGGTCAGAGTTTTCCAAATCTGTTCAGAAATTTGGCTTTTATGTGGCAGACACGGTAAGAGATGTGGAGTGGACCGAAGGCCCCCAATCGCATTTCACGCACTGTACAACACGTTTCCGTTTTGTGTGGTATCATCTTCTCCACACCCCATCGTCCTAACTCAGGTGTTTTCTCGGGTCGACCAAATAGAGAGCGAGAGCGCGTACAGATACATAGACACACACACACACAGACCACTTTGTGGACCAGTATTCCGGTATTTCAGTCATACTTCCGCTGAAAATCTGTTGTTGTTCGACTTTGTGTGTTGTGCACTTTTTTTCTGTTGTTGTCTTGATGCTGTGCTCATTCTGTGTATTGTCCTCATGATCATACATGAAATGTTTTGTACATGTGCGACTAAAAAAGTACCCGTCACCTCGCCCACCCCACCCCACTCCAACCCCGTTCGTGATTGATCGTGAACCCGCGTCAAAAAGTCAACAGGACAAGCAAGAACTTGTGCTTGCGCGCACACGCGCGTCGAGCGCACGGCATCAAACGGGTTGACCTATTTGACCAACAGATGAGCACCAACTGCAGCAGCGGACCAGGGCCCAGTCTGGCGTGCATGGTATGGAAACGTTTTACTAAAATAATGGCAAGAAAAAGTCNGGATAGACGTGTGTGTGTGTGTGTGTGTGTGTGTGTGTGTGCGGACGCTTTCTGTATCATGATGAATCACAAAGGATTATTATTTCAAAATTAAAGGAATGGAGGATGTTTTTTTATTTTAGGCAAAATTGCATCGTGTACAGAGCAGCAAATGAAACAAATGAACTGAAAATCCAGGAAGCACTGGACAGCTGTTTTGACTTGGTTCAGTCTCATCAGTACAGTGAGTAAATTCATCCACCCAACTGGGGGGGATCGAACCCCTGAACCTCACAGATAGAATTCAAGCTTACTACCCACTCCACAATAGCGCATCTGATGAGACCAATTTTTTCTCTTCAGTAGATGCCAAATCCTCCATAGCTCTCACACAATATGTAATCTGGCTGGAATGTTTCCAACCGAGACATAACCCTGGAGGCTATTACTGAGATGAGCTAGGTCTGTGGCCCGTAACAAGTTCGAAAAAATTGTTTGTGCTATATCGTTTATAAGCAAAATGTAAAACGGTCTGCTCAGCTGTCTGGTAGCCGAGTAGGTAGTAGTATGTTTGCGTTATACCCGTGAGATCCCGGGTTCGATCCCCCCCCCCGTCCCCAG
>UZAN01047426.1:2384-14218 GCA_900618425.1 Echinostoma caproni
GCTCGTTAATTATAGCAAAATCCAGAGTAACTTCATTGAACGCAATCACGATCCCACGAGGCGAGCTCGTCGCCGCCGTGTTATGCGCCCGTTTGGTCGACGCGAATTGAGACTGACAATAAACGCTACGTACTATTGGACGGACTCCATGATTGTGCTTCACAGTATAAAAAATCGATCAAAACGGTTTCCAACGTTCGTGGCAAATCGGCTGGCTCAGATACATGAACTTACCCAAGTCCATGAATGGCGGCACGTGAATTCCAAGGAAAACCCTGCCGACCTCGCTTCAAGAGGAATCTTACCGACGGACAGCCATAAAATATCGAGTTGGTTTGGGGGTCCATCATTCCTCAAGAGAACCGACGAAATTTGGTCTACGAAGGGCGAGAATGTATCACTATCTGATAACCTGCCAACAGTATGCCCAGTTTCCTTGCTAACGAGTGATCAATGTCCCTTCTTGTCGAAGTTTTCTCATGTAACTGATTGGATAAAAATGAAGAAACACTTCGCTTGGCTCTCTCTGTTCAAAATGTACATATCTTCGAAGCTCGATCGACGGTCAGTATGTCCAAGTGGAAGGTTGTCGGTTTCGGATTTGTTACGTGCAGAAACGGATATTGTTAAACTGGTGCAAGGTCGAGTATTCGAACACGAGATCAAAACGTTGCGGAGAAATACCGCGCAGGACAGCTCTAAATCAACGATGGCACTATTAAGAACCTCGCCATTTCGTAATTTAGCCCCCGTGTTAACGGATGGGGTTCTACGTATTAGCGGAAGGTTACGTTTCGCACCCCTTCCCTTCGAGATGAGACATCCAATGTTAATACCATCTGGCCATTTTGTGGCTAAATTGATCATTAAACACGCACACCATATGGATGGACATTGTGGATTAGAACAAACTATATCAGGCCTGCGGAGAAAATTCTGGGTTGTGAAAGCGCGAAGTAATGTTCGTAAGGTCCTACGCGACTGCTTCCACTGCAAACGTTGGGTTTCGCGCCCTTGCCAACAGGCGATGGCTCCGGTGCCCCTGGATAGGCTAGCAATGTATGAACCACCCTTTGCCATCACCGGAGTCGATTATTTCGAACCCTTTCAAGTGAAGAGAGGTCGTGGTACGGAAAAGCGATGCGGTTGTATCTTTACATGTTTTACGATGCGGGCCGTGCATATAGAAGTTGATCACAGTATGAATACGGACTCGTTTCTGTGTGCTTACGCTAGATTCAGCTCTAGAAGAGGGAATCCACGGAAACTGTACAGCGATAACGGGCTTAATTTTCGAGGAGCAGAAGAAATCATCAGAAAATCGATCAAGTCCTGGAACCAATCAAAGATCACAGATGAGTTACTACTGTCCAAAGAGTGTGAATGGTCATTTAATCCGCCGAAGGCCAGCCATTGGGTTGGGGTTTGGGAAAGACTTATCCGTTCGGTTAGAAGAGCAATGCTATTGACGCTTGTAACCGATGAGGTTCTCACCACAACGATGACACAAATAGAACGTATTCTCAACGATAGGCCGCTAATGCGACATACAGCTAGATCGGACGAGTTCGCGACACTCATCCCCAACATGTTGTTCACGCCAAAGTGTTCTGTGTTACCATCTGAGGAGCGTTGCGACGCAACAAGATTGAACAAATCCTGGAGAAGAACTGTCCAGTTATCGACTGAATTTTGGAATGCGTGGATAAAACTTTATCTTCCCACCTTAAATGCAACACAAAAATGGAAGAGGGAAAGACGTAACCTGGGGATCGGCGATCTAGTGCTCCTAATGGACAGCAAGGTTCCACGAGGGCGTTGGCCCAAAGCTATCGTTGAGGTGGTACGCCCTGGCGTAGACGGTTTAGTTCGAGAGGTCATCGTACAGACAAGCACAAATAGATTTCGACGAGACATCAGGAATCTATGTTTACTGGAAGCCAAGTTTTATGAAAGTTCAGAGCAGGACAGCTCAGGGCGGGGAGTGTAAACTCAAAGATTTACGTGGTGGCCCTGGTGAACCTTTAGTCAGCGGCCGATACGCTTCCCGATCGGGTTCTATCACACTCCACACACACATCTGCCCATCCTACACACGTGTTCACATTCGTTGATTCAGTCGTGTGACACACAACACATATGCACGCACACCGTGACAATGCTTATCAGTCATGCGACGCCGACAATGCAACCAGTCATATGACCAGACACGTACTTACCGCGCCTGTCACCTCACCGCTCTGACCCATTTGCGCATTCATGATCCTAGCTAATCGATGTGCTGGACCTTGTGACATTAGCCCGTTAGTCTGGGTGATTAGGGTCCCACACAATCGATTGCGCACCGGACTATCACGTACGACCTCTGTGGATTATATCACGTTGTTTATTTACGCGGACTCGGGAAATCCTGATGTGAGTATTTACCCCTCTCACTATCGATGTATGCCAATGGCCTATTTACGTGTATTAAATGTTAGTTATTTCTTTCTTACAGAACCGCATTGATATTCATATCCCGTACGATAAGGTGCTCACGTTTTGCTCAACTCAACTGGGATTGTGAATAATAAGGCGAGTAATCAGACCGAGATAAGATTTACGTTAAAGGAGATCCACGGAGCTTACAGCCTCTGCTCAGGAAGCCCTACTCACTGCTTTCTCGTGGCGGAGGTTTTTCCACCAAAGTGAGAGGGCGAAAAGCTGACATCCGGGGCTATGACCGGGTTGGTGAACCATTGGTAGTTCACCTAAGGGAGTTGGCCAAAAACCCTGATTCCAAACCAACCATGAGGAGGCGTGCGAACCACCCATACCTTTCTGGTCATGACACGGGTCGCCGGCTCGATTTAGCATCGAGGTGTATTGGGCACCTTGGACGTTTGACCCCGTCCAAAGGATGGTATGATCCGATGAACAGGATACCGGCCCCCAATTGATTGCGGACTCTGAATTCGGTCCTGCTGTCTTGCAGTTCTAGCTTTCTATCCAAAGGCTTCGTGTGGGGACCCCTAGGCCGTCCCCCTTCCTCAACCAAGGCAACTGGAAAGTGACATGCTCACACAACCCATGAACACATTCTTCAAAGTTCTTTCTGTTCGTATATTGTGGCACATTTGCCGGTTCTCTGTGATTGGATACGTGTTGAGTAATAAAAATATATAGTCCCGGATATCGGTTTTTCGTCCTCTCACTTTGGTAGGAAAACATTTCCACCACGAGATCGCAGTGAGTAGGGTTTCTTCAGCAGAGACTTTTTGAGGCGCTTGGTCGTGTTGGATCCTTGTGTGAGGTGCAAGTGAAGGGTGATCAACTACAACCCCGCCCCGACCACACTGAGGCTTTTCATGGTAAGCCCCAAGCCTGCCTCTTGGAATACATCCTATTTCATACAACACACCTACTATGCAGTCTGCTTGCAACCGAACCAGACATTCTGACCGAAACCTTTTTGGATGACAATCATCCTCTTGTATTTATCCAAAAGGATATCATTCCTAGATCAAGCCATCCAACGCCGCCTATCGGTCCGCAGTTCGAAGAGGTTAGGATAAGGAGTCACTGACTGATCGATGTTGCGGTTAAACGAATGTTTAACGGGACTAATTGCCGTTGTATTACGCGAACGTAAGCCGACCGGATGCTCGTGTCACTCACAACTGCATCTGTTTGTTCCTTTGTGCCTGTTGTATAAGGTACTTCCGGAGGACAAAACGCCTATTGTTCCATCACTATGTGCGAGCACAGCCCCCAAGACCTTTGGGATACCATTCATTTTATTCCAATAGCTTGGACGTCACTCAAGTTGTTGGCACTTTCTGCCTCGACCCCCGTTATTCCCTTTCATCCATCATCAGCTACCTTTTTTCTGGTGTGCAGTTTCACTGTCGTAGGACAAAGTCCAGCGCCCATCCTTTTGGGACTGGCTCACTACTTTAGGTCACCGGGCTTAGGTTTTCGACCATCACGACTAAGCAGTAGACCCTCCTGACTTATGTTTCGCCCCTTCCACTGTGTCTAGTAAAACACGCAGTAGGTTTTTCTTCCCTTCTCACTGTTCCTTCCCATTTCGCCAAAGTTTCTCCGACAATTAACAACTGTGGTGCTTGATATTCTAAATTGTTCTACCAGTTGGCCAAAAATTTCCAATTTCTGGTTTTATTTGTCTGACGTCATCATCATCATCATCGTGCAGTGAGATACAGTGAAGCGAACTTCACTGGTCGCTCTCTGATGTGTTACCTCCCATAAATCACCTCTACCATGCACTTTTCTGTATTGCGTAATGACATATAATGTGGACGGCCGGATGAGAGCACTTAAAGTTAAAGCTCCCATTTTTATTCAGTCCTCGTTACCCCGTGAACTTGAATCATTTGACTTCTAGGTTTATGTTCTTACTGAACTCTACCGGGTTAGGACATTTATGCTTTCGTTTGGCCCTGTCCCGCTCATGGGCTGTGAACACTGAGTCCGCGCCAACGTATGCAATGGACAGTCTGGTGGATCACTTTGACCACTTCTCTTCTCCTGATTTGTTCGAGTACGCCCTTACTGGTTGGCTTTTAGCCAAACTAATCCGAGTGGCGCATCCAGTTGTGCCCCGAGGTTGGTCAACACCGGACCTGTGGGAGTTGTGTGTGGGATTGTGGTGTTTCGACACGCTGCGTCGACTGCAGTGCAACGCACACGCGATTACCGAGGTCCAAGAAGATCTCTCAGATGTGGAGTCGATCAGCACTGTTCGTCGTCTGAGTCAAATGCGAATAGCTACTGGCCTGTTCCCCAGTGTGAGCATGTTGAATCATTCGTGTGAACCGTCAGTGGTTAATGATTTTCATGTGAGTTGTGAAATTATCTTTTTCCATATCCTAATGGATGCACTGTTTTTCCACTTCGTCTTTCGGTTGCTGAAAAGTAACGCTCAATATAAGGCGCAATCTCTCACCAAAGTGTTTCTCATTGGTTTGGTTTGGCGACTGGTATCTTATTGACTGCTTAAACTGTCTACCTGAAGTGTTTGCAGCACAATAAGTGAACTGTGTTTCTGTGACCTCAGCGCTTATTTTAACACCAAAATCTAATTGTTCTTTGCTGCAGGTGATCCAGTAGCCACATTCGTGTAGACCTGTGGTTTTCTCAGTCTGAACATTGAAATAGCTCACTACTAACACGGGATTTTCCGATTAAGCTGTTTCTATCATTGAAGGGGGAAATGTGAAACTCGGAAGAGAAAAGCAGTCAGTGGACATGGGAAAAGCGTCCCTACAACGAAGCTTAGCGCATGGGAATGTCATCCTAGGTCAACTTTAAGGTAACCCAGAAGGAAGCAGGCAACTATACAAGAACATCCTGCAATTTGTGGCGAACCATAAGGATAATGTTAGGAGAATAAAATCACATGGCTGTCGATATCGCTTCCACGACTAGAAAGCAGGACCGGCACAAAAAAGCGGGTGTATCGCTCGTCACTGTGTGACTAAAAAACAGTGGGACGTAACTACACTGCGCATCATGCATCGTCTTGCTTTGTAATTAGGATTTAGCTGTTCATCAAAAACATCCGCGTGGCACGGCTTTTAATTCAATCAATACACGTTTATCCACCTGCCCGCCGTTTCTGTCAAAACTGCACTTGAAGAAGTCGAATTATTACTGTTCTTGTTGGGTTCCGGTAGGAGTCAACTACTTATCATTGAATTAATTGACAATGACGGGTGTATTGGATGTGAAATTACCCCCTGTCTAAGATTTCAATCACATTTTATTGGAGTTTATGGTAATCCAAATCAGAACACAAGAAAACCGAAAGCATCCGCAAGACTCTGATGAGACAGAAACGAAATGGCCATGTCAATCAGAGGGATAATGGGAATTCGGAATTTGACCTTCAATGTCGACCGATGGCGTGAATTCAAGCCAGACAGTTTGAACAGCAGAAAACCGTTTGTCAATTAGGCTTCATTCGTATGGAGCACAATAAAGTTCTATAAAACATGTCGAAGCGGTTTTCCAAGCTCCCCAATTTTTGTATTCCCGACCACTTAGACATCATTTTGCATAACTTATCGGGTTGTAGGGATTTTCGGAATTGATAACCGCATATATGGTTCAATATAATGCTCATTTCATTACTTAATAGCATTGTGTTCTGTTGTTGATGTTAGGGAAATCTCTGAACTGGATGGTTCGTCGTTAGGCTAAGCACCATTATCAGTACTAATTCGGGTAAGCGCTAGTCTTTAAACTCGCACAGCACTGTCGAAATAATGGACGATACTTCGTATTCCAATCCTGGGCGATTGACACCCGTTCATAATGTGGCGTTATTTTTTCACTTTTTCCTTCGCTTCGTTGTTTAATGTCGAATCTGAAATCGCGGTTACCCGTTGTGATATTACCGAATTGTGTCACTACTTATTACTACTTGAAAATTGATTGATCCGTCAGAGAAGACAGATTTTCGAATTCTCGCGCAACCTGCATTCTTTCATTGTAATCATGTAGGGTCATCACATTTTACATTTCTAACCTTTATAAACAAGGTGCCTGCGTTTTCCTCCCGATGTAAGGAGAAGTCTTCACACTTCATTGGACAGCAGCCACCCAACCAATTTGGGCAGACCCCAACCAATGAGGTACTGTCCCGTCCATTGTTCGCTAGTTTCGTTGGTCGTATTATGCTTAGAGCCCATCCCTAACAGTACACCATCAATCATCGCAACGCACCAGAAGACAAAACGCTGCACTGGAACCCGAAGGCGTTGTGACCTGTCTTTAGATGATTCTGTTCAGTACCTGAATCACACCTGCATTAGATCTTCGCCCCACAACTTGAACTGAAGGTTCCGGTTAGGGTTACCAAGGAAAAATCCCTGTGCCGGTGTTGCCTTATCGCGGAATATATCGTGCTCTAAGGTTTCAGGCACCCATTTGGCGAGCCTTCTTTTTTATGTTTAGTTCTTTCGCTCACTCCCAAATCATATGAGATGCATCCAGTCTAGTTCAAAATTGCATATGATCAACATAAGCTTTTGAGTAGTTTTCGTCAGTTTACGGATCTCTCAACCACTACTTGATACTTGGATCAACTACTGTTGTGTTGTTCGGCAGCCCTATGATTGGCCGCTTTCCTCTTTCCATTATTCATTCTATTCTATTATTCATTGAAACGAAGTGAAAAAGAAAAGAATAATACATGAACCGGAAGATGACCATGATGATGACACGTTTTTCCAATATTTGCATTTTTACTTCCTTTAACTGATATACAGTTTCAATAAGTGGGAAGTGGCCAATCAAAGGGCTTTCATATAATACATATTGTCAGTGAATCCGAGTAGCCAATAGGCACTTAATGCAAAGGTAATAGACTGATAGGTTGATTGAACAATGAACAATGAAACTGCAAAGGATACAATGGATCACATTGTACGTCGGAAGTGAATCCTTTCCTTCTGTATTGTTCTACCAAATGGATATAGGAAGGGCAGAAACTGATATCAGTGTATGTTCGTAGTTTTTAAACTGAAACCAAGTACAGTTACCAATGCTGTTCTCCTCTATGTGAATAACGTTCTCCGAAACACTGAACCTCCGAATCTGGAATGATTATATTTCAATCCATTAAATAAATGATTTGATACGCATAAAGTTAATATTCAAATCTGTCGCGGAATCTGCTTTGTATGTGCGAATAAACTTAGATTTGAAGTTATCATAACCCAATCAAATGACTTATTCAATAACGTCACACATACCCTCAGTTTCATCCATTATCATCGTTCTTTTACCAGGTAAAACTAGTGCAACAGTGAAACGCATACTACCGATTGGTTGGCTGAATAATTTGAATGCACTTTAATTTCTCCCAACAGGCTTTTCGCATTGTGTAAATTCCCTAGCGAATTTAAAGTAAATGCCATTTGTTAGAGAAACTGTTGAATAGTTGTAGCTCGGGATGCACAATTTGGTTTGGGAGGGTCTTGCTACTTGGAAGTGTTGTGTTGCAGACACTTCGTACCAATGCTATTGCTTAGCCTAAATGGGGAGCGTTTCCAAACAAAACTTTCAGCGGGAGAAACACCAAAATACCATTTGTAATCATTAGCTTGTTTATAAAGAATGATTACCATTTTCTTCCTCAATATCGACACGATGGGATTCCTTCAACCGATTATTAACTCGGAAACCACTTGCTATCCTTCGGTTATTTTATGTTTGTTCATGCAACTTCCCCCTAATAGCCTGGATCTCAATGTGATTGAAAATCGGTTTTCTGTTTTGAAGAGATGTCAATGTGCTACCTGTACATTGGACATTTAAGGCAAAAGTGCGATACGTAATGGAGCACAAAATAAAACATGGCTTCGTAACAAAGTTGGTGGATTTGATGCCGACGAGACTCAAAAAAGTCCTAAAGAACAAAGGCAAACTAATTGATTAATAATGCACACAAATTTTATATCTAAATTATTATCAATGTTAATTTTTTGTAAATAAAAACTGTTCTGTTCTCTTTAGTTACCTCTGAAATCATCATGACTTAGGTCAACCACTACTGACGAAATGGGAGTATTCAGTACATTCTGAACCACTCCACCTACTGAGTACAAAGGAATCAGGAAAATCATGACTATAAAGACTCACCAAGGCTTGTTTATTATTATTTGTAAAAAAATTATTTCAGTATAAATGCTGTTGCCTATACGAACCCACAAGTGTTTCACAGAGACCCGTTGCTTACACACCTGTATATACCGACTGTTGTTTATTGTAGAACCACAGCTTACATAGGACAACAAATGACTGTTTTCTATGTGAGACTAAATTTACCGTTTACCGAATTTTCCATGCTGCAACTGTATTCGATTCCAAAGTGTGTTCATCTCAGACTGATTGTTTTGAATATCTCTTCACACTATCCACCCACCCACTCATCACCCCGTTACAGAACGGTTACATTATTTTGCGTTGTGTTAAACCCATTGGACCGGGTGATGAGGTTTTCAATTGTTATGGGCCGCACTATGAACATCATCCCGACGCGGCAAACCGTAAATCCCTGCTCCGGGAACAGTACTATTTCGAATGTGACTGTATGCATTGTACGAAGCCGGACTGTTCGGAGGCGCATGAACCCAGTGTAAAACAGACTGATGCTTGGCAAACTGCTCTGACTGTGGTGAGTAGTGCCCAGTGTTTCTTATCCTATGATTGTTTCCCTAGCCAGAACAACGATGCATGCATGTTCTATGCTTTCATATTATTAATGGTCGCTTCATACTGAAACGTACGTATGACCGATTGGAAGCACGAATACACGAATCATTAAGGAATCACTTAAAGTTGTGAAGGCTGCATTCGAGTGTCGAGCTGAGGTTGATGATATTTAGTCTTATCAACTCTCCCTCCTCATGAAGAAACTACACCTTGACATGGTGTGATTATTTGTGCATCTCTATTACCCGAAGAGTCAAAGTTTAGTGTCCTTATCCTCCAGGCTAGAAATGAACTCTCAATCACTGAAAAAGATGAAGGAAAAATTGATTAAAAGGAATGGGTCTCCACTTCACTTCACCTGTGGCCTTGCGGTTAGATTCTTGTCAGAAATACAGACTTTCGTGTAGAACATTAATAATTTTCTCTTGCCGTACCGGTCCATCAAACTTCAATGCCTACACGAGATATACAAATTTCCCAACTGTACTTTTCGTCGCACAGGATAATCAGGATCGCGCTGCACGTTGCATCCGTCGGAGTGGACAGTGATGCGTGGATTAATGCTCAAATATCCCAGCCTTTTTCGAATCTGTTTTCCATACCCAGCCTCTCCGTTAGCCCTTTCTTCCGATCCATAACATTCCGTCAAGAAGCTTGTTTACCTTTGACCAAAGCGCGTTACAAAATGGCAGTGTAGATAGTTTACCAATAATTAACTTGCAGATTCTGTAACGTTGTGAGGTTCTACTCATTCTTAGGAGTAGTATCTTTAGTGTACGCTTAAAGAAGGGATTACTGGATTTTCACAACATCTACGAGTGGAATAAAGTATTATTCTGTTGTACCCATAGGAGAGACTGACTGGCTGATGGTCACCAACGAAGAGATGTTCAAGAGAATCCCAACCAACTGTTGAAAATCATATGTTTCTCTCTGGCTGATGTTATCCATATCTATCATATAATGTTCTCTTAAGTAATAACTCTCCTCGACCTGGCACCGCCTCTTTGAATTATAATATAGTGACTACAAATTGAGGATTCTGATACCGGCTTGTCTGGTGCGTATGGTGGACTCCCCCCAATCGATGTTTGCTGTTTACCAGAGACGCAACTTTAGTGCGTCGAATTTGCCCTCGAGGTGCTTCCTTCACACACCAGGCCACGACGAAGCTGGCTTGGCGAGTCAACGTGGAGTAGGTATTGTACTCAATAATAGAGCTGAAGCCTCACTAATTGACTGGATCCTCATCAACATTTAGTAGTGTGCACTGCAGCTCCAGGGGTCAGTCACCGTCCGGAAGGGAAAAAGAGTCAAAAGTTTTTGCTCATTATCTCAGCATATGTGCCCATTGACCCCAGTTACGATGCACGAAGGATGATTACTACTACAAGCTCGCAGAAATGATTCGGTTGGGCCGGAGTTCCGAGTTGTGCTGGCAGGTGATTTTAACGCGCAAGTTGGAAAATTGAGCTCATCGGAAGACGACCTAGGTGGTCATTGNCGAACGAATAACGGCGATCGACTTTTTCAGTCCTGCCAAGACCTCCGTTTGCTTTTGTCCGGCACGAACTTCCAACATAGCTCCCAGCGGATAGCAACTTAGTGCCCCAACTGCTAAGCTGGCTTAAGTCGACCGTATAGCAGTAGGCTACCGTTGACGTGGCTCAGTAAAATACTGCAGGTTCTATTGGACTACCTGCGTTGAGTCTAATCACGCATTGGTTTTGATATACTTCGCTCTTTGACTCACTGGTTACCCGACAAAACCAGCAAACGCAGATAGCACATCCTACCTTGTCTTATCCAGCCGTTCGTGCCCGCTATGAATCAGAACTAGGGCATGGGCTAGGCGCGCTGCATTCTGATGGTATATATAACAATGATGTCAGATTAGACGAACACTAAACTCAGCAGCGAACGTTGTTTGCGGATTTGAGCCTGAAGAACGCTCAAGCCATTGGATACCTCGCAGGTTAGTAGTAATGACGGAGACAGATTGGATGTAGAGCAGTCTTGCTTCGAAAATAGGTAGTTTGTCATTGGTTGCAGTCATCTGTCTCCCTTACTTAGGCAGTTGCTCGACTATTGACACAGTAATGAAAATAATCACTCGAGCAGCCTACGCAAGATTGGAGCGTGATTGGCGACAACGATACGTTTAAATACTGTTGAGTAACCCCATATATTGTGCTACCGTTTGTTTAGTTCTACTTTGTGGTTGTGAGACCCTGAATTTTCGAGTAGAAGACATCCATCACCCGGTTTTCGACAAACGATGCCTACGTATTCTGGCACAGGTGAAGTGAGTTGAGTTAGTAACCAAGAGATAAACACTCGTGCGTCTGGGAATGTGCCGAAGACAAATTCACTATTGCATCGAATTCAGCTCAACAATACCATGGTTAGACGGACTTCCTGTTCGGACGAAGCTCACAAAACCCATCAGACAGCGCACGAAGCCGCGTCACAGCACAAGCACGCTTGCGACACCCAAGGCAAGTCCCGTCCGGATTGGGTAAGCGTAGAACGAATCAGACAGTCGTTGTCCGATCGACCAATCAGTGTCGAGAACGCAGTCTGATTAGTGCGTCAATATGTCGTTTTTGTAT
>UZAN01047427.1:2252-16940 GCA_900618425.1 Echinostoma caproni
CCTCCCTAAGCTTCAAAAGCTTCGGTTGCCGGTCTGAATCCGCGATTTCACGACGATAATCATCAGAATGTTTCAAACCCGAATAATTATCTAATGCAAATAAACTCCCAGCACCTACAGCATTAACAGAACTAGGCATGAGAGCGCCGGAAACCCAAAACATTCCCCAGTGAAAGACCTACCTAGTCCCTGCCCGTCCTTCTCGATCTGTTCTTCGTCGAGTGACATTTATCTCGTTCAAATTGCACAGAATTTAAGAACTGTTATTCTCAAAGAGTGACGCATAGCAAAAACAGATCACAAAATGCCTATAAAACGATTGGTCCAGCAAAGTTTCTACGGTGCTCAAATTCAAACAATCAGATAAACCAATAACTTATGCACAAACCTTGAACTTTTCTTGGTACAGTTTGAGAACAAGAGCCAAGGGTTCCAATGAGCATAAATTAAAGAATATAAACCACAAAACTCAGTCTCGACAAAAACAACGCCCTCAGCTTTACGCTGCACTCAAGCGAGTAAAATGTGAGCGGACAGGTCAAGACTAAAAGAAATTTGGTCTGGGTGAGCAATAAACAAATTTGATCAAAGAGCCGGGATATACTTTAAATATACAACTGGTTGAAAGAGCCAACTTTCGTATATGCGTATGAAGCGAGTGGCGTTGAATGAGTAAAGACGTGTAATTTATGAGATGAAGTTAAATATTGTTCGTGTCTTGATTTTTCGAAAGAATTTTCACGGATCGATTGTTACATCTTTGACTCCACATCTCCACTATGTCTAACTGCTATCCGAGCCTGCACAACCACAATTTAACGGCTAGTTTTAAGAGTAAGTCGTACTTTGGTTAAATGGATTTCGTTAGGGCTTATAACTATGGATGTGCCTGAGATCGCCGTTGTCCCACCGCATGGCCTTTTCCAACTTCGTATACCTTTCAGATATACCTTTCACTATACAATATTTTCAATCTTTTATAGATGATGTCCTTCCAGGATTAGACATTGTTTTTCCCCATTTGGAATATATACTTATCGCAAGCAAGGACGCCACCAAACATGAAGTGCACTCACGTTTAATTTCTTCAAAGTGTGCAACAACACGGAATTACAGTTAATGCCGCTGAGTGCCAATTAGGTCATAAATCCCTAGTTTTTCTCGGTCATTATATCGATCGTTACGTATTCCGTCCGGTCGAGGACAAAATAGCCGCGATTTGCAATTCCGCTCCACCTAAGAAAGCGACCAAACACCACCATTTCCTGGGAATGATGAACTACTATCCTAAATTCATCCTACACTGCTCCCAGGTCGTTCGCTCACTCACAAAAATGTTTGAAGTAGATTTCAAGCTTAGTTCGATCGATAGAGCTGTTTTCTGGCTCATCAGGATTCTTGTTGAAAGTCAGGTTTTACAGTAGTCGCGTCAAACTTCACGACTGATGCAATCCTTCAGCAATTGGAAGATAATACCTGGAAATCTCTGTGTTTCCATTCACAACGTTTTATGGTTTTATGGTTTTCGGTCGCGAACTATTCGCCCCTTACCTGGCTGTTCGTCACTATCGTCACTCACAAGAAGGTCGTGACTGCATCGTATTTACCGGCCATAAACCGGTAATATACGCCCTATATAATATAATATAACATTATATTTCACGAAGGCCGTGAAGCATGCTTGGAGCAGAATCAAACTGTACACCTTAGAAGAAAAATAAGCAACGTTCTCAAACCACTGTAACACAGTTACAATGAGGAAGTAATATAAGAGCATTATATAAATGACGGCTGCAATGAAAATGGATCATAAATTGCATGTAAAAAGTGGTTGGAATATCCGATGATATACCACGGTTCCCTACTGAGTCAATCCCAGTATCACTTCCCGTTCTGCGCTATCATGAGGCAACGAAGGAGAATCGTTATCGCGTTAGAATCTATAATGCGATCACATAAATCAGAAACCCACGGAGAATCACAGAATAGAACAACCGGAAGCACATGGTTTATTTGCACATGGATTTACAGCGGTTCAACGCAACTCGCACGGAATGCCAACAAAAAAACAAAAAATAAATAAAACAAGAAGTCTTTCATTTCAACAACTTTATCAGTTTTCGTTTTGACTCCTTTCGATCACGTATTAGTCTTCTCTTGGTTATTCATGCCAAGTTGATGCTGAGACACCAAAAAGACAATGGGAAGAAAAATTATGGTTAGGAGCGGTAGGTTTGGTCTGCTTTGATACAATCCAGAACCGGTAAATGAGTAGGAGCAGTGGTAAAGGGAGACGCTGTTCAAGAAAAAATTCTAAAACGAGACTAATTTCCGAGAGAGATGAAATAAGCAAGTGCACGGAGCGAAAGTGGACGGTTACGGAAGCAGAGAAGCAGACAAAACAAGAATATCAACTGAGGTATAGCAATGAATTTCTTCCAATAACCGATTTAAAGGAACAATTGAATAGATTGCATTCTGTGAAATGCAAACCAGTGGGCTTTAAGGGCTTTATGATTAATTGACAGAGTGATTTAAATTATTTGGATTATTTATGCGTTCATTGCTTTGATCTGGAACTGACTACACGCTAGACACCTAACCTTCAAACACCTTATGGTTGAGGCAGGTCAGGTCTCAGGACTTGTGAATTGAGCCAAATTGAGTCCACTTTTTTTTACTGTGAGCACGTTTATCAATATCCTACGACAGCTTGGCATTCCCGTTGCGTCTATCTGTCTTGAATTGTAAGGGTTAAAGGGATGACAGCAGAGTAAACATATACCAGACCATGCCTTGTCCAGCTGTTGCTTGAACTCTCCAAGGCTACGGTCAGCAACCACCTGCTGTGGTAGCCGGTTCCATGTATTGATCACCCGATGCGAAAAGAACTGCGCTCGAATACTCCTTGTTGCCCTAGGCTTTATCGGTTTGCACCCGTTGCCCCTAGAGTCAGTGTTGTGACATATGTTTAGCACCAGTTTTTCTGTTACCGAAGCGCCGGTCAGTTTCTTGCAAGCCTCTGTGAGATCCCCTCTCATTCGCTTTCTCTTGAGGGAGAACAGGTTTTACCTCCTGAGCCTCTCACTGCATTCAAGACCCCTCATATCGTCTCTGGCCCTGGTGAAACTTCTTTGTGCTATCTCCAGAATCTTGACTTCTTTAACCAAATGAGGCGCCCTAGCCCAAATGCAGTACTCCAGATGTGGCCTCACAAGAGCCTTGTATGGGGGAACCATCACTTTCGCCCCTCGGGGGCTACAGCCCTTAGAATCTGGTGGAGCGCTCTAGTACCTTCGGCTGCAGCTACCAGACTTGAGGCGTCGGTTTGAAGGTCTCGTTTGTGACGATTCTCAAATCTCTAATGTCCTCGCTTCTCGGTATAGATAAACGGCTTTCCGGGTTCGCATCTCGCCTTTCGATATTCGTAGCAGCTGACAGTAACTATTTGCACTTGCTTAGATCCAGCGGGAGTTCCCATTGAACCGTAACTTCTGGATCATAGATCCTCTCATAGTTGTGGTACATCCGGCCGTTCTACGATTTTATTACCGTCGACAAACAAGTAAAGCGGAGGGTGCAAATAACGAACCATATCATTGATATAAACGAGGAACCGGTTTGCTAACTCCGAAGTAACCCTGATACACTCCAGCGTGTGTAGGAGGAAGCGATGGTTTACCGAATCGAAAGCTTTTGTGAAACTTAGATGGCATACTCCGATTTACTCTCCCCTGTCAAGTCGTCCCGTGGCTTCATCCAGGTACGAACGCAGGTTTGTCAAGCAGGATTTGCGTTTTAACGAAGCCGTACTACTTATCGGTTATTAATTCATTTCTCGCAAGGTTTTCGGCCAGTTTCTTCCTAATTACTCTTGCTAGTACCTTTAGTACGACTGGCATTAGGCTCACGGGCCGATAATTTGCAGGCTGCTCTCAACTGCCCCCTCTGTGAATGGGGTCAAATATTGCCCTCCTCCAATCGTTGGGCAGCTGCGCAGTCCGAAGTGNCGAAGTGACCAACTGAACAGCTCCGCGAGAGGTTCCGCGACTATCGCCGCAATGGGTTTAGGGAGGGCGGGATTAATTCCATCTGGCCCTGCGGCCTTATGCGCATTTAGACTGTGCAATATATCACTTATTTCATCCAATTTTACATGAATTCAACAATTAAGTATGGCACGTAGGGCACAACAACAAGATTCCGTCGCATACCCACAGCAAAAAGTAGTCCTCATACATCCAGACTTTAAGAGCTGCACCCCCGTTTGGGTCCTTTTTGACGCAGTACGCGAACCTCTTCAGGCTCCATTCAGAGGCTATCATCGCGTAATTCGACGTAAAGAGAAACACTTGTTATTAGGAACGATCACCGCTAGACTATCTCCATCGACTGCACAAAGTAGTTTATGTTCATGCAACGTCCCTCACTTCAAACCCTGAAAACCAAGTGGCTACGGCAACCACCTCACCGATAATCCCTGCGCCATGGCACACTACACCAGGTTCAACCATTTTCAACGCCCAGGTAGCGTTACCCTCCGATTTAGAAAAACGCCTCCATTGCGTTCTGCTGTAGTTAGTTCAAACATAAGAACCACTCAAACCAACCGGTTGGTGTTTATTTCCACAGACTTTGGCAACTTTCTTTTTGCTAATTCTATGATTTTGTAAAATCCCCAAAAATGTATTAGCATATTGAATGCACATAAACCTGTTTATACGTGCCAAAAAACGTTTGATGCCTATCATAGGCGTTGTGCCTCCTAAAGAGATCCACGAGTAACGCGTAGCCAAAATCGGATCCCA
Organism: Echinostoma caproni; assembly: GCA_900618425.1. Classification (NCBI taxonomy): domain Eukaryota; kingdom Metazoa; phylum Platyhelminthes; class Trematoda; order Plagiorchiida; family Echinostomatidae; genus Echinostoma; species Echinostoma caproni. The sequence continues at coordinate 7,061 of UZAN01047427.1, forward strand.
AAGGATCAACAAAACAAACGATCCAGCAAGTTTCTACAATACTGCATTATTAAACGACCAAATAAGCAAATAAACACTGAACAAACCTCAAAGTGATCTCGAAACAACTTGAAAACAAGAGCCAATGGTAGACCTGATCGACAGTCACCCCCAGGTAAACTTCTTTATTTCTTTGAAATTTCAAATAAATTTTACATGGGAAACCTCTCTGTTAAACATACAACTTAAAAATGTATAATATGCATGGGTCAACATTATACTTAATTGTTTATAAACACAATCAGTTTTGTGCGCTAAATATGTCACAACCGTCGTGGATGCGGTCATTTTTATCACAAATTGAAGGAGGATCTTGTGTTGAATATCTGCAAGACCGGAAATTGTTGGCAAAATTTCGTTATTGTGTCTGCGGTCACGCTATGAATCTACAGGAATAGGCCAAGGCACTCGATGGATTTCTTTTTCTCTCCTGTTGTTACAAGAAAATCGTTTCAATTCCAAATTCAGTTGAAATTTTTCTCTCAGTATGTTTATTTAATACATTTTTATGAACGGTTCCTCGTCTTTTATTTTTCGAAACGGAATATAAGAGCGATCACGCCAATTATGATTAGTCAGTTTATTATTGTGAAGTAAGCCTGGCGGAGGGGGGGGGCGGTCGATCAGGTCTATCGAGCCAAGTGTTACTGTGAGCGTAATTCAACAAATATGAATGGAAGAAAATGAGTCTGGGTAAGAATAGCACGCTCACTGTCGCGCTGCACTCGGTCGAGTCAAATGTGAGTGGTCAGGTCACGATCAAAACAAATAGGGGACAAATGAAGCGGAAAAACAAACAAAGTTAAATAGTGGGATCGATGTGTAAATATGCAAAGGAAGTGGAACGTCAAATGTCTACGTATGTATGAGGCGGATAGTGTTGGGGGAATGAAACGAGAATTTCACGAAATGTGGAACCAAGGTGGATTGTCTGGGCTTTACAGGAAGGATTTTCACAGATCGATCAATACACCGCCTGGCAAAATCCTTCCTCACGTCAGACGGTCAATGTGAAATTCAAGGGACCACCAATTCTCACCCTAACTATCTAATCCCTACAGTCTTTTTGCCATTCTGTTGAGCCCATCGTTGTCTTATCCGTCTTCGTCAGCTCAGAAGGTTAGCTACAAGCCGTTTTCAATGACTCACAGTGCCTCCGTCGCCAACCCGGGGGATTCCTCAGCTGCTTGGGTTCGCGGTCGATTCTGCTTCTTTTTCCTCTAGGAAGCAGAATCAGCGGATATTTTGCAGGGTTTCGCCGACTGCCGTTTTTACTCTAACCGTGCATACGAACCCGTCCTCGTCCGGGAGGCATTCCTTGACGACCGCCAGGGGCCATTCATCTCGCCGCACTTTTTCATCTGCAAGCAGTAATATGTCATCAACTCGAAAGTTTCTTTCTCTGAGTATCCATTTCTGGCGTGCCCGTAGGGTAGGTATGTACTCTCCAACCCACCGCTTCCAGAAAACTCCCGCTAGGTAGATGGCCTGCCTACAGCTGCTTGAGTGATATTTCGTGATAGTTCGTGTTACTGCCAGTCCGTGATTCGGTCTCAAAAGTATCAGCTAATTCGGCGTAAGCGCGAAATCCGGGGCTTCACTCGTGACCGGTGTCAAGAGCCTATTTTTCAATGTGCGCTCCACCTTGATTACGGCTGTACTCAGGGTCTCATCGGCGATGGGTCGTTGATTGCATACAGCCAATAGGATCCTTCGCACCGACCTTGTCATTCGTTCGCAAACCCCACCTCTATGGCCAGCGCACGGCGGGTCGTAAGTAGTGTTAGTGTACCGTACGGGGAATCACGCTCAGTTCAGCACGGATGTCGATCAAAAATTGGATACCAGTGCTTTGAGCTTGGATGAATGGCAGACGACCGGGGAGAATTCCGGAACCAGGCGCCGTCATTACTGCCCGGCTTTAGGGTTTCCATGTGAGGTGAACGAACAGGGTGGGGTGCATTTCTTGGCTCTGGGGCCAAACTGTTTGTGATACTAGCAATGTTGAGGGTTGAAGCTGGCTGCTGGGTGGTTTCTATGGGTCTGCAAGTTCAAGCAACTGCGACTTTGGTTGAGGCTGGAGGAGGTGAAGAACTAATTACTGCATCTGCAGTTCAAGATTTCTCATTCGTGAGGTGATATCATCGCAGAGAGGAGCGGTCGGAGTTTGTTTGGGGCAAACGGTAACGTCTTACGAAGCTGGGTTTGCTTAGAACATTTTATCTTCGGCCATTGCCATTTCATCCAAGGAACTGTTGAAAAGACGGATAAAACTACCCGGATGTGTGAAGGGAGACACTTCAACCAAAGGAGGATGGCGTCATCAAGTACTCCGGTACCGAGAAATTGCCACATGTGTTGCAACAACTGGGACGGGTTATGATTACTGATTTTAAGATCCCCAAACAACTCATCTAATGGGCGTTCATCCGACACAGCTAAGCGGGTGACTCAGGCACTTGTTCCGCAATGTCTGTAGACAGGGAAGTGACTATGTGGGAATACGTAATCGTTTAAGAGCGGATACGTTGGACACGGCAGTAGACTGCGGCCTGGGCGAACCATAACCGGGGGTTGTTATTACCGAATGGGGGTAATTTATTGTGGCAAGACATGGAAAGGTCCTCTATATCGAGTTTTGATTGCTCCCTGTTTACCGCCCACAGTAAAAAAGGTAAAGTATTATTATTAAAGAACCCGAGGTACCGTGGAAACATATGAAACTAGAGATAATCTAAACACGGGCTCACCAAATATGTAGTGGAAAAGATACTAAATTTATGAGTAATAATGAAATAAACGGTACATGGAACGGACTCACAGAAGGATTATCTGGCTGGTTGGTTGGTCCCGTTCTTCGGATGTGTAACTCCGGTTGATGGTGTTCCGTGGAGGAAATTAGTATTGTGTTGCTAATTGTTGTGCATATTAAAACAAGCTGTACAATAATGTCATAAAAAAGTGAATAAAAATGTAACACACAACAGGTCTAGTGCATCCATTATCATCACGTGGTCGTCGCTGATCCCAGCGCCAGGGCATCTAGAGATATCCGACATCATAACTCTGTTTTATGGTAACAACAGAGTTGCGGCACATATTTGGACACTTTGTAGGTTCAATGAGGCTTCGCAAACCATGTGCACAATGTCTTTCCTTATGCGAAAGGTCACTCTACCTCTTTGTGTTAGATGCTGATTCTGTATGTGGAAAATGAAGCTTTCTAGCCTTAATGCAGGTGCCCTATCATGTTCCTTCATTGGTTTCCGATTCAGCTATTACTGTTGCATTTAGGTCACATGCTGCTGCTGCTGTTCCATTTACGTGTTTCTTATACTGTAGCTATTGGTTGGCAGTAACCTACAACTTCCTTTAGATGGGGCTTCGGACACTATATTGTATATTGGGCCTCGGTCGCAAATTCCGAGAGGTAGCAAGCTTTTGACAACTTACTCCTTCCAACCTGTTTACCTTGACATAGAGATGAGGATTTCAAGTCCATGGGAGCTTTTATTGGGGTCTATTTCTTCTTTGGGGGAGTTGTAGCTGTCACCTCGGCTCACAGGAGAACAAAACTGCCTGCTTCTCTCTCATTTACGATACAGCTTTGCCATTTGTTTTCTTCCATGAAACCTTCAATCCTAATTTTTATGTCAGTCTAGGTGTAGGAACCCCGTTTGAGCATTTCTGCTCAAATGGTGTCGGTGTTACTTGAACTGAAATGTCTTTCGTATAACCATTTTTCTTGTACTAAACTTTCCTTCTTTTGACTACCTTTCCTCTCCTCCTTAGTTTCTTTCCGCTGGTTTGATTTTAATTTGCTTCATCAATCTCTTTCCTCCATAAGCTGGCTTTTTCCCATCTCACAGAAACGTTTGCAGTTCTCTTTTTACTGCATAGTCTTTCTAGTGGCAATTGATTGAGGCTACTTAATGGGTTCAACTAAACCCTTCATTTCACTGACTAACTTAAGCTTTCAGCACTAGGTTGTGGGATAACGTTAATGCTTTCTATCCCCTCTCGCATCAGCTGGGAGTCTACCGAAATTGTTTCCCATTTCCAGCTGCCTTTCCAGAGATCTGCTGCTCTTAGAAAAACGACCCCTTCCGTCGGATTTCACCGATATGCAACGGTGAAGAAAACCGTAGTATAGCCAATAAACCAAAAGCAGGAGTTTATGGACTCCCCTATCGACTGGACCGTTTTGCTAAACAATGTCAATGTTGAGTTTGCAGGTTCACACACAACGACCTCATGCCCCGTGTGTTTTGACCGATGACAGATGACCTGGTGATGTCTGAAACCACTTTTCCCCGTCTTGACCCGATCACCCACACCGAAACAGTGATATCACTCAGAAGCTAGCCGTCCTGGCATGACTTTGTATAACCGTATTTTACAAACACAAATCTTCCAGCACATACATATACAAAACAATTTTCAAAATCTCCATCCATTCAGGCTTTGTCTCTGTCCACCTTCACACGATGAACGTTTGACATTCTTTACCGTGTCCGATACTCACCGTTTTCATTTCTCGTCCCGGATAGAATTTAATCCTGAATAACAATTCATTGTGTGTAAACATTTTCAAACATTTTCTATGACTATTCTTCTACATATCTAATAATTATAATAAGTGTATATTTCACGGAGCCCCGTGAGGCATGCATAGGCATGATTAAATGTACAACATAATCCTCCATACAGGAGAAGCCTAAAGGGAAAAAAATTGAAGGTCGCAGTGAACATAATTACGGATGGAACACAGAGTAGACAAGGTATCAGATAAAAAAGGTTGGGAATGGCGGAATGCTCTAAGAGAGCAAGTCGGTGGAAGTAGGACGAAAAACAAGAATCGTTATACCGGATGAATGGTGGGATGATTGGAACCACGACAAGCAGTGAGTAAAATAACAAGAGGCGGCCTGCAGATCGTTGGACAGAAACCGGCACAAAAGCGGATAGGGTGAAGCAGAACAGAGTAAAACTGTCATGGAATATATATGCACTTCACGTTGTGAAATAGATGAGTTCTGAAGGGTCTCGTTTGATGGTTTTAGGGGCTCCGATTAGCAGTGGATTGATTTGGGTTATTTATGCTATTAAGGCGTTGGTTGCTTTGATGTGGGACTGACTAGACCCTGGGCACCCAACCTTAAAACACCTTAAAGATGAGGCAGGGAGTGCGTTCCTCTACCTGGTCCGGAATGCGGACGCATGTAGTCAAAGCGGTGGATACAGCCGCGCCCAACAACCATTGCCCGTGCCATATTGTCCATTGCTGGTGTAGACCCCAAGCCTTCGTCAGGCCCAAACCAACCGGATCTGGAATAGGAAGGCGAACATCGGCAGTCTGGTGTGCAGCCCAGCTGAGAAGGGATAAAGGAAAGAAATAGCAAGAAGCAAACGACCAGTTCTAATCATGCAGGGTGCTGCGGTTATAATACTGGTGAAAGGATGTTGTCAAAATATGTCTAGTTCTACAGATTCAAATGGATACGCGTAATGATAGAACATCAGTTGATACAGTAGACACAGCTATCTGGTTAGCACGTGCCACGGAGTTGAGCTAATCGAGTCGGATGAAAGGGCAACCAGATGGATATGAGTTAGACAAAGATGGGTCACAATACTTAGAAAAGTATGTACCAACGTAGGTTGTGTTCCACGGATCCAGCTTCAAAGCTGGACACTGCTACCTGGTTAGCATATGCCATGGATTTGAGCCAATTGAGGACTATAAACTGTCGGAAATGTGCTATTTTGCTCATTTTATTTATCGATTTCTCGAATGAATGAAAGGTACATTGGCCGTTTTGGGGTTCTCTTTGTTTTTCGCGCGCAAACGTAATTGCGTTCCGTTGTTCCTGAATCCCACTAACTCTATCGACCCAATTCCATTTATTGTACAAGATCATCATGCACCCCAGCGTGCCTCACGACTTTTGTCATGAAATATACCATTGTGATTGTGATTGTAGCACTATCGTTGATATCCTATTTGCACCGCTCGTTAAGAGCCGGTATCTCCCTGTCACTGGAATGTGGTTCATCAGGTTCCCTTGCACTATTGATACTCCAACGTCTCGCATTCTAAAACCCTGGGTGTGCCTGAACTGCTTTGTTGTGTGCAATAGTTTCCCTAAGTTTGCCAGCAGTCTATTTCTGCTGGCTTAATAGGCAATTTCCACTAGAAAAGATATAGCTGCACGCGGATCACCACTGCGTGGCCCCTTCCATACACACACTCTATGAACTTTCCTGGGTTTAACCCTTTTCATGCCTGCTATCCTTTAGATATCCAGCACCTTACTTCCATTCATGTCCCTTCTGGCTTTTGTTTTTTCAATCAGCGTCTCTCCTTTGTTAAGAACTACAATAAAAGTGTTGATCGGCAGGTGTGTTTTGTTTTCAAAAGAATGCAATTACTGGGAGACAACCGATGGAGTCCTTACCTGACTTCAGGGTCCGAGCAGGCTGATGGCCCTTTGCCGAGACGGGAGCAGAATATTTTGGGCCATTGGTGGTGAAATACGGACCATCCGTAGCAAAACGATACGGTCGCATTTTGACTTTCATGCAATCTCGCGCAGTACACATGGGGATGGCGCAAAACATACCTCTCGACTCCCTCGCTATGGCGCTCCAAAGGTTCACCAGCAGGAGCGGAGTTCTGATTAACATCTTTTCTAACAAAGACTCTAACTTTCTCGGCGCGTCCAATAAATTGGAAAGGCGGCTGTCACGCGCGGAGCAGAGAGAAATGCCAAAGTGATTGGACCTCCAGAGTGTTCGCTGTCTGCCAGCCGTCAGAGAAATTATAGAAACAGACGATAAGATCGGTGAGAAGGATATTTGTGGCTGCATGTAATCAACAAGTCATAAAAGACGAGCCCCTAGGCATGGCACTATTCAAAGTTAAACGGATTTTGAACACTAGACCCCTAATTCTAGTTACGAATGAAGCCCCAGATCTAGCGCCAACACCGAACAACCTTATATTGAGACCAAACCATGGATTTGGTGTGCCTCGGACAATAATATTTGACCGGTTGGAAACAGAGGACCAACTTGGCTGGTATCTTCTGGAAACGCTGACCTAAAGGATTTACCTACACTACAGGCAGGCCACAATTCGCTGCCTTAGGGAAGAAATTTGCAAGTTGCCGACATAGTGCTGATTGCGAACGAACGACTACGACTAAATAAATCGCCTTTGGGGGTAATAAAAAATGTCACGCGGACAAAGATGAGCTAAGAGAACACTTCAGGCGAGCACGGCTGCTGGTGAAATCCTATGAGAGATCCGGTGAATCTGCTATCTGAATGAAGAAGATTAAAAATGGGCCGGGAATGCACGTAGTTGAGAAATCCTTCGGGTTACAGAGAGGGACACTGAGTCATGGAACACGGCCTATGCCTACCATCTCAAAATGCGGCTTGATGAGGGATTTTTCCGGACGGTGTACTGATAGATCCGTGAAAATTCTTTCGAAAAATCAAGACACGAACAATATTTAACTTCATCTCATAAATTACACGTCTTTACTCATTCAACGCCACTCGCTTCATACGCATATACGAAAGTTGGCTCTTTCAACCAGTTGTATATTTAAAGTATATCCCGGCTCTTTGATCAAATTTGTTTATTGCTCACCCAGACCAAATTTCTTTTAGTCTTGACCTGTCCGCTCACATTTTACTCGCTTGAGTGCAGCGTAAAGCTGAGGGCGTTGTTTTTGTCGAGACTGAGTTTTGTGGTTTATATTCTTTAATTTATGCTCATTGGAACCCTTGGCTCTTGTTCTCAAGCTGTACCAAGAAAAGTTCAAGGTTTGTGCATAAGTTATTGGTTTATCTGATTGTTTGAATTTGAGCACCGTAGAAACTTTGCTGAATCAATCGTTTGGCAAAGGTGATTTCGTTGTGTATATTGTAAATGAAGGGTGGACTGAAAATCTCGGAGGCTCTGGACAGCCGTTTTGACCTGGTTGGGCAATTACCACGACGAAATACCTTTGCAATTGAATCAAATCCTCCCTTACTCACTTGAAATAGGTATTTAGATCGTGAATGTTTCCAACCGAGTCATAAACCAGAGGCTAGTACTGAGATTAGCAGGTACTGTGACCCGCAACAAGTTCGCACAGATGGGTTGCGCCATATCGTGTGAATGGAAAATGAAAAAGTGGTCTAATCAGCTGCATGGTGACCAAGTGGGTATCACGGTTGCGTTCTGCCCATGATGTCCCGGGTTCAATCCCCAGTTGGGTCGATGGATTTGCACTGCTGATGAGACCCCACCAGGTCAAAACAGCTGTCTGGGGCTTCAGAGCTTAACGCTTCATTTGGCTTATAGACGATGAATTCATCTTTGCAATCGAATTACATGTTCTATTACTCACTTGAAATCAATCACTTTGTTGGCGTTTCGCGTCACTCCCTGATTCATTTGGGATCAAACACCGCAATTCCTGCATTAACACAATTCACTAGCATCTTTATTAGCTCAACTTAGAGTTGCAGGACTCATTGGCTCGGTAAAGGGTGTTTCAATCCCGGCTTGATTATGACTTTGGATTACAGTTCTGTTAAGTTGAATCTGCTGATGCCTAGTTCGAGGCAACGGTACTTTTTCGACCGAGTTCGTCACAGAAAATGGTGTTCGGCAGGTGTCCCTCTCTCCGCTTCTACTTTACTTCATAATAGATAGTATTATTTAATCAACCTTACCCTCCTGCGAGGTAGCGTTATATATTTACTCCCGGGTGGCAGACTGTCCGATCTATAGTATGCAGACGACTTTGTGCTACTAAGTGAAGATCCAGGTAAGTTACAATCTTCTATGGATATTTTAATTGCCAGTTTAGCATGCGTTTTGCACCCTAAAAGCATAAAATGTTACTACCAGATTGGGTTAATACAGCCCCAAACCTCCCCCCGGCTGTAAAATAGTAGAGGAAGTTGACAAATTTTGTTATCTGGGCAGCTATATCTCACCTGGTGGACACATCACAGCTAAAGTTTCAGGGCACACACAAAAGGATGGATTGGCACTTGCTAACTTCAGGCATCTGTGCCACCCTTGCGACATCCGGTGGTTCGTGAAGGGTCGAGTATATAATAATAATAATAATAATGTATATTTCACGAAACCCGTGAAGCATGCACAAGGCATGATCATATGTTGCAGCGTTTCAGCCAGTCCTACTCCACGGTGCAGAGACTTGGTCAGTATGCGAACAGAATAGGAATAGATTGTCGGTGTTCAACCACCGCTGTCTACGTCGCATTGCACGAGTCTGGTGAGGTAACCAGACGAGTAATGGTGAGGTTAGGCGTACATGCACTGAAGTAAGCTGTCGACCTTCACAGATGAGACTAGTTGGGGGCATACGCGTGTCATCAAATAGGTGATGTGAGCAATGTTTTCCGAGGCATTTACCGTTTGGAAAAGGGTTAAGGGCGCTTGAAAGAAGACCTGGCATGAGGATATAAAAACTATAACCAGGAGACTGGGTAACATGGGTCCCGTTAGGCTCCTTGGCTGAGGACCTTGGGATCATAGTCACCGATGGTTAGAGACACTGATTGATGCAACTGGATGTCGCAGATGGTGGCGCTGATGCATCTGCTCATTATTCTTGCAACATCAGCCTATATGAACTCTTTTTCTCGTCGAATTTACTCCTATCTTCATTCTGCTGTTTTGGCCATCCAAAGGCGGCACACGAAAGTGCATGGTTAATGGTTGTAAAAACTGAAACCTACCTGGAAAGCCAACTGATCCGGAGTTAAACGACGAGCGCTGCAATGTACGGGTGAACTGCTTGCTACG
>UZAN01047428.1:3587-26488 GCA_900618425.1 Echinostoma caproni
ACGTTCCTCCTCCTCCTGTTCAATCTGCTCCAGCAGACAGTTAGCATTCTTTCTCGCCTCGCCCTCTTGTTTCTCCTTCGCAGCGATTATAATTTCGCGACACTGCTGACACCGTTTCGCCAGTTCCTAAAAGGGGTTTTAAAACGCACAGGCGGACCGGTCAGCCTCAATTCGACTGAGTGTGGAATACAGAATATGAATCGATCGATTGTTAGCCAGCAAATCAGTCAGTCCACAGCTGTGCGTGCGTTCGTGTGGCCGCCCGGTGCGTGTGCGCGCGCTCGCACGTTCCGCAATCTGAGCTCAGTGAGGTGTTCGCACGCACGCACGCACGCACGCGGTCCGCCTTATCGACCGGTAGCAGATCAATGAGCACGAGNAGCACGAGTCAGGTGCTTCGCTATAAGCGCGAGCTTGGAGTGGGCCAGCAAAACCAGTGATTATACGAGCGTACGAACAACAGCGTGCCGTGCGTACAATTATGCGTGCAGCCCACGGAAGGTGTGTGCTCATGCATCTAGATGCATTTGTGCATGTGTGGTAACATAAATTCTAGAGATTCGACGCGCTGCAACGAATGTCAGCTGGTTGTGCAGCAAACAGTATGCTCGACCCACAAACCAGTCATTCGACCACTCATGAAAGGAAACTATTTTGTGGAGGAACACTCAAGAACTCCGTATCCACCATTAACTAAACACTGAAACAAAGCCATGGTAACCAAATTTATGCAGAAGTACTGACATAGGAATCTGCGATGATCATTTTGCAATGAATGCAGATAAACAAGAATAAGACCAACAATCAAAAACACTGACAGATCTGATTAAATGAGGTCCCATCACGGTCAACTAAATCCAATGCATTCTATGGTGCAGTTATTTCATTCATGGATCAAAACCGATAGTTATGGGTTGGTGAGACAGTATTGGCAAGGCGTAAATACAAACTGTTTGAAATACATGCAATCTTAACAGGAAACTTTCCCTCTGATCACGTTAATCCATCTTATTCATGGTAATAACACCTATAAGCTTATACAATTATTGGGTTGGTAGTGAAGACATGGGCGAAGCCATTTTGATTAGACTGTACCGTGTACATGTCTCACTCGACCTTTTGATTTATGGTTGCCTTTTATATTTTCCCATGTCTTGCAGGTCGCTTGGAAGCCTTCCTCTCGGAGAACCTGCTGTGAAGAGTGTGTCCTAACTGCGTATTGAGAGCGTCGGTGAGTGGCCAGGGATTGAGTGATCTTTTGTGAAGACGCTAACTGTATAAGAACTCAGACTGCGTTGCCTGAAATCAACCTGCTAGTGCATTTGGAGTGGATTCAGAACTGGGATCGGTTCTACATACTACAGGTATCAAACAAGCCTCATTAATCAGATACGGAACTACACATCCTGAAGATCGACAAACTACCGCTAGCATTCTTATCTGTATTTACTTTTGTTAGAATGAACCAGATCAAACTGGCAGAAAGCGAAGTTAAAAAAACGTTTTAAATTTGAGGTGTACTTTCAAGATGATGGAGCCAGGATGTTGTTTTTGATACATTATACACATTAGCATACGCTAAACAATCGAAAATTCTTACTTTACTTGGTGTCCACTTCCCTCCTTCTCCCCTCAAAAAAAAAGTTCACATGGCCTCCGGCAAAGTAAATTCTGTTCCCCCATGGAGGTGCTTGTATTGAAACGAAACGCAAAAACCTATGCCGAAGTTGAGGAACCACGAGTAATTAGCTCACCAAGAGAGAGCTGTGAGACTGTTGTTTTTTTTTTAATCCCAAGGAAGCGTACAAATTGGTTTCGTTAACATCTTGGTCATGATTTGGGTGTGTTGGGTAACCTGGATGTGTGAACATCGTTTCAAGTATATAAGGTCAGACTGATTGAACCCTGACCCCTAATGGTTTTCTCACACCGACCCGTTTCTTTGTGGGTCAGGCTTAGGATAGCTAACGGCACCGGTCATTAATTCCAGAAGATAGAAACCTATTTGACACAGGAAACAGAGCAATGTTGCGCTCGCGAATGAATTAAGGATTCATTGATTCGTTATATCGATACCTGTACAATAACGTTTGACACACAAGTTGGATCCAGAAAGTGAGAACAGAAACTCTAAGAATATTAACGTCTGCTTATTTAAAAAGTACATATAAATGTGAAACTGAGCTCGGTATTACCTACAAGGCGGTTTTTTATAATTCCCGGAAAATATCAGACGAAGTAAAGTCATAGTTACAATACATGCTTCTTGAATACGAGAATCGGCAAAATAAACAATTCACAAAACATTAGCGAAATACAGAAAGGAGTCTCAATAGAACAGGCGTTGCATTTAGTCAATCAAGAGAGCTGCCTATCCCGGCATTCAACAACAAACAACCTTCCTACCGGTAGATTCATCAAGGAAAACGTAATCTGCGTATAACAAGAATAAAAAAACTGCCCAATGAATTGTGATGGGTTTTTTTATTACACACTCAGGAGTGATGTACAGCAGGCGGGACTAACCCCAAAATTACGGGGGCCGGCTGTTTAGTGGTGGAAACCTGCAACTTGAGCATCGGGGCTCGGAGTAGTGAACCACAAAGGCCCCGCTAGGTTAGGCGTGGCATTGAACCGGGCGACAGCGAAGCTGTTCACCACAAAAGTCGGGTGGCAGTGGCAGGGTTCGAACCTCGGATTATAGGGTCCAAAGCGACAGCAACTAAACCACTGCGCCACCACCGCTGGTGTTTTCCGAGTGAAGACAGAAAGATAAAATGACGAAAGAGGGAGTATCAGTGGAAGCATCAGTTCTATTGGGTCTTTCTCGCGGTCCGTACTAGGGTCCTAGGAATGCCAGACCAAGCTGATCAAGTGCACGGTGCTGGCGCTGGTATTTATAAAAATAAGACATGCATAGACCGCTGAACTGCACGCTGTCTAAACTACACCATTTTACGATTCTTCTGCATCTTGGTAAATTCACCTCACAAATGATCTACGGATTTACACTCACTTTTGACATTCGAAAGGATACACTGACGACTCCTTGGTTAAAGTTTTTCGTTGTCCCTTTGCGACATGTAGATCCTAAGTTTACCGTAGCTTTCGTAGATACTGTAACTGGTGATAAATCGGATACATCGAACAAAGCCGTAGGGGATTCGAAAAAATAGTTGTCTTCAACCGTTCAAAAAGAAGATCCTGAGCTCCCCGTTCCGTAATTTATTTGGGTGGTGGTGGCTCGTTGGTTTTGCCGCTGTGCTTTGGACCCCATGGTCTGACGTTCCAGTCCCACCACCACCACCACCAAACTTTGGTGGTCGTCCCGGGATTTAGGGCTACTGGTTTCCATTACTGTCTTCGTGACTATGGGGCTCACTCCATCTGCTGATTTAAAAAACATCCGACCCATTCGAACGTTAATTGGTCAAGGTTTTTATACACTTACTGACTGCCCTTGGCACTTTTCTAACCACTGGCCGGCGCGTGACAGATCGAGAAAGCCCCCGCGTAAGTTCACCGCGATTACCCCACACTGTAGCTGACCTCGGTATTGCCCACTCAGCGGTCCAACTACATTCGTGCAATTCATGTAGATATCGGTGTGTGAACATCAACAGTCCATACTGATATTCTATGTAACCAGCAGCAACATTCTACTTAGCTGAGGCGAACGAGAGGCCGTATAAAAGAAAACCGACTGAACTAGGCAACGACTAAATCTTGAACCACTAGTTATGTTCATAACTTTTCATTAACCATATTGAAGTGTTCCCGACTGAGGTCGATGAATTAAATCGGTCAGCATAAACCAAACCATAAATCAAAGCGCAGGATGATAGGAAAAAAACAGATACATCTAAGTCGCAATAGATGACCAGGCATCAAAAAACGACTTACAAAACTTTGAGCCTCAAGGTCAATCCGTTCCGCTTCCATTTGTACGTGTGAATTTCTTGTTGCTCATTATAATTTGCGAGATGCGATCACTAATGACCGTACCTTCCTAATTAACACAATCGATAACAGAAGTTCAACTCACAGATTTAGACCGTCAAACGTCACACGGTATTCACATTGTTCCAGATGCCCTTTAGCTCAACACAGCCTGTTCTCTATTGGGGCCACGCCAAAAAGGTTGTAGTGAGTTAACTGCGTTCCAGCCTCTGTATAAATGAGCTTATGTAATTTATGGCTATTGATATTCACTGTACTGTGGTTTCCTTTTAGCGAACTCTTAGATAAACTGCTAGATAATATTCGAGCAAACGTGAGGCCGAATAGAACAACGGAGTACATAATAACATTGGAAGAACTCGATGCGAACACAGCAGCCTAAAAGTTTGAGCAAAAAAGGCTCGACTCTCGCCAAACACCTATGGTAAATGTAATCGAGGCAATTATCAGAAAGTATATAAGGAGGAGATAAAGCAGTGGGTACATTGGCAAACTGCATGCCGCATGTTCTAAAGAACTGAGGAGGCTTAAAGTCGATGAGGTTTCAGTTTCAGTTTATCAACAACGGAGAACTTAATAAAAATAACTTACGAGTTGACAACCAGATCCTGTCCCCGATGAATAACACGAATCAAAACTGACCGAACAGCTGCTGCTTACGGTAGACGATTTCCCCAAACTATGCACTGAAGCAGCATCATCATTTGAGCAAAAACGATCTAAATCCTCCAATAAATCAGGTTCATCTAAATTGAGTGTAGGATCTGACACTGATTCCCAAATCAACGCAGATGATTCACTGGGAAAATCTTCGGAAATATCCATTGTGGTCACTGAAGGAAACAGAGAGCCAAATCGCGGAAGGGCGCAGTTAGACGTCAATGAAAACTTGGCACCGTCCACAGTGCTTGCTTCGTGAAGAGTGGTGGGAGTCACTATTCGTGTCATAGGATTCCAATGTTTTTGTGGGTTACTTTTTTGACCCAATGCTCTGGTGGTTATTTCAACACGCGCATTAGCGGAAACGTTGGATGCGTTGTATTTGGTTAGACATAGGTAGTGTGTCATGATTCGAAAATCCCATTAATTTCAGGGAGGCGATAAAACTCCAAAAACTCGCATTCAGCACAACGCAAGATGATCGGCAGTTGGCAACGTAAGTAAACCTCCACGTTTCGACAGTCATATGCACACAGAACACTTGAGTGAAAAATCACTCACCATATGAATGGAAAGCACTTGTCAATGTGTGGGCGGCCAGAAAAAAAGTAAACTCATGCGCTTATGTGCACACATGCATGAGTGTATCAACCAATCAACCACAGATGGTAACAGGTCCCAGAATTAGTTTCTTTCAGATAATTCCAACGTGCAGCTCGTCGACAACACCCACGAGACTAACAGAGGACTACTCTACTTTCACAAATGCTCTTGAAAAAATAATTACGGAGGACCAACGGGATTCGTTTCCCATTCACTCTAACAAAACTGCATTCTGATTGGTCCTTTCGCCGAACCAATCGAATATCAGGAAAAAGAAAAACGGATCCACGTGTTGACGCATGCGTCAAATTTCGCGTAGGCGGACACGCGGCTTATACTTGCACATGCGCGCGAATCGGATTCTGTCAACCAATCAGTGAAAACTCAAAACCTAGTAGGTCACACGACAGGCACACTCACGTGAGGAATGGTTCCATTGAACGGACAGGCACGTGGACGCCGAATACGAAACCCTTCAGGTGGCTTACTGCTAACAGGATGACTACTCGCTCGACACATCGCGGTTAGGTTTCCGTGAAACCATGGTCATAAATGCCATAAACTTGCCATGCCATGAACTTAATGCTCAATTTAACATTGGCGGTATGCGTACCGGCACAGTTATGAGAAAACACATTCAGAAAAAGCAGTTCTGGAATCCGAAAATTAAAACTATCCAAAAGCAAGTTATGAAATGAAGCTCTAGAGGATACGCTGTATATATTTAACATCAATGCGATTAACAGTGAATGAGATAGTTATAGTGGAAAGACGATGTCTAACAAAAACAGGGGGTTTCATAGACTTACTTTGTCTGTTACCGCTGTTTTTATGTGACGCATACAATCCTTATCGGACGGAAATTGAGTGACTGATTGAACTAGCAACCGAACCACGTTGACATGGCCCTTTCGGAAAGCTGCCATAAGGCAACTGACCTTGCGATTGTCCTGACTGTTGACATCGGCTTTGTATCGAATCAAACTTTGCACCACGTCCAGATGACCACCTGAATAACGAACAGCACACAAAGAGTAAAGTGACCCAAACAACCAAAGTTGGATAAACAATTTATACATTTTATATATGCTGCGGGTACCTCAGTCCAATCGATCTGTTACTCACCATTAGATGCTAGCCATAACGGTGTCGCGCCTTTTTTGTTGCGGGCTTCAACCACAGCACCCCTGGAAAAAATAGGATAATTCGATTAACTACTGAAATCGTTAATAGTAGTTGAAAACGAAATAAATTATTTGATGACTAAAATAGTTGGACACGTTTATTAAGCGGTGCAACGATCCTAGAGATCATTCCAAGTAATAAATTCGAACGTTGAGACGCTAGGTAAAATTACGGATTATTTCTATAGATCCGTGAGCATACGAGAAAATAATCCAAGAGAGTAATCTTACTTAATGATCGATATTTAGCCAATTTACAAACGGAATTTAGATACCGTAGGGGCTATGTCTAGGAATCGTAAAGGTGAAAATTACGTTACCGAGACAGCCGATTTTGATTCCTGAAGGGTGAATTGGCGAGTGACATCGTATATGGGCATATACATGCTCAACGATTTCGACAAAGGATTGCCGGATGCGTATACCTGATGCGCTACACGAACCGCGAAACCGGTCATGTGCTACCATCGAGAATTTTGGTGAATTATTCTTATGCTACTTATTGAAAAACATTCGTATCTGGTTCATTGAATTGCCGGGCACAGAACAGACTTCACAGTTACTGTTCGGGCTGATTTAATGCTAAAAACGTTTAAGCATGATTCAAATTAGGAAATGAACGCAATTAATCAAAAATCCAATCAAAAAATTCACTTCTGCAGGTCGCAATACGGTCGGATGTGATTGAATACATTTTCCTTGTATTTTCTGAAACCTTATAGGACCAGGAGTCTCGAATAGCCTCTGCTGAAGAAGTCTTCACTCGCTGCCTTTTTTAATCGAAGTGAGAAAACGAAAAGCTAACATTCAGTGCTATAACATGGTTGGTGAACCACTGGTAGTTGACATAGGGCAGTTGATTGAAAGCCTCGATTCCAAAACAAACAAGAGACACACNCACGAACTACACACCTTCCTGGTGGCGGAAATGATCATCGGTGTGATTGGGCATCGGGGTGCATTTGGACACCTTGGACTTTTAATAAAATCCAAAAGGTGTATGATCCCACCCTAATAGATTGCTTTTTACACACGGCTTTGGTTAGCGAAAGGTTCTGGTTGTGAAATCCCCAAAAAGTTCAACAGCTTGGTCCCGAGCAACCTGGAAGTATTCCGCCCATGAGCACATCCTGAACCGCATACATTTATAAAGGTTATTATCCCGTGATATTGTTCTGCACAGTTTGGACTAAACGCGGGGAAAAATGTAAAAAAGTTCTTAAGATAGGTCACCATGGTCAGAACACAGGTCAAAGTGAAATGTTAAGACTTTACAAACTCACTTCTCTAGGAGGAGTTCGACAAATTTTGCGTTTCCTTTATCTGCGGCAATCGTCAATGCTGTATCACGTGAGCTTGGTACGGGTGAAGCATTCACATCAGCTCCGTGCTCGAGGAGAATCATGCCCACCTCTACGAAATCGCCCGAAGCGGCTTCCATAAGTGGTGTTAGACCAGTTTTGGCACGGTGTTCGATATTCGCTTTTCGTTCCACAAGGAGTTGCACCACATCAGCGCGTCCTTGAAAGCACGCAAGTGTGAGTGCCGTGTTTCGGTTCGTTTCGATATGCGCATTAATATCGGATCCATGCTCCAAAAGGAGACGCACTGCATTCGTGTGGCCATTCATGGAAGCCAACATCAACGGGGAAATGCCTAATTTGGATCCAGTACGCGAGTTGATCTCAGCTCCATGGCGCAGTAACAGCTGAATGACTTCGACGTAGCCCCCTGAAGCGGCCAAACTCAAGGGTGTGTAATCGGATATATTGCGATGTTCTTTATTTGCACCCCGATTTAAAAGCTCTTCGACAATCTAAAGGGCGAGATAACATTTAAACCAAATTATGACGTTTAGTTCTGGAAGTTTCCATTGGTTAGTGTCGAAATGTGGTAATGGGGTAGGAGGCAGACGGAACAAACATACAAAACAAGATAAGAGAATTGGATTTAAATAACAAAAATCTTAACGACGGTGAACGGTAAGGAATGCCGGTGAAGTGTGGTTCCACCAAAACATTATTTCCATTTTCGATTTACGTGGCAACATAATATGATGTTTTCCGATTCAAAAAGGACTGATGTGGGGTATTTGATAATCTCCATCCAGCGAACATTTCAAATAATTGTATACAAGATATTTGTACGATAAGCAGTCACCGGTTAGATTGGACTGGTCTGCATTTTTACACAATAGTAAATTTTTTTAATATACGGGGGCGTAAGAAGATTCCAAAAACATGTTTAAAGCCACTCACCTCTAGTCGCCCATGGGAACAGGCAATCGATAGCGCCGTATCTTTTGTGCGATCCACCTGCGCTTCAATATCAGCCCCGTAATCCAGCAGCAATGCAACTACGGCTCTTTGATTAGCATAAACAGCAGTATGTAATGGAGTGTGTGACTTCTTATCTCGATGTTCTCGATCTGCACCGCGTTCCAATAAAAGACGCACCAACTCCACGTGGCCACCGTTACTAGCTAGGGTCAGCGCAGTTTCCATGCTAGATTCGATACACGCGTTCACATCCACCAAGGGAGGGACATTGTTGACGGTAGCGATGGGTTCTGTTGTGCCGGCAGGCAAGCTACCGACAGCAACAGACGATAAGTCTCCGGTGGCTATGAGATGAGTGGAAGGCATAGGACTGTTAGCTGATGAGGCCAAAACAGCTGGAGTTGCACCGCCCATAGGTAGAACACGGGCTCCAGTTACGGGTAACGATGGAGTAGAGTGCAGTGCACCAGGATGAGAGGCTAAAGCACTGCTGGTTGGGTCATAAGTTAAGGTTCCCGTGGTATTGGTCATCAATGTGTCCACCGATATGGCTGAGGTTTGATGAGGAAGGTGCAGCAGTCCGCTGGGAGCCATAAGGTTTTCGCCTCCAGCCGACACGGTGAGCGGGTTGTGATGATGATGCACATTTGGGTGACTTAGTCCTGCGGCTGCTGCTACAGCTGCTGCAGGATCGAGAGTGCATGAAATGTGCGAGCCAGAGTGCTATAGGTGGAAACCCAGAGGAAAACAGTTAGTGATGGTTCAAATTCAATTAAGTGAGAAAAGACAAACATCACCGGCATTATTTACGAGGTAATCCTTATTGGGACCTGATAAATTCTTAAAGAATGCAAAATCGTAGTGATAAATAACCACTACGCATTTTTCTAATATTGAATGTAAAAATGTGTCCCAAGGACTGGCGTATCACGAAAACGAGAGGTTAGAAAGGAAAGGCAAGCTCCCAGGATTAAGGTGAACTTACGTGGTAGTGACGGTAAGAAGCCAACATGTCGTGATTGATCGCACGCTCGTGGAGTAGAGAATGCGGAGTTTTCAGCTCCACAGAGTCTGGAACGTTGCCCAAGTATGTCGATTCGATAATGGGTGAGAGGACATCAGTTGCCTTATCAAGTTCACATTCGTACGCAGACCGGCCAAGTGCTGTTGTAACTAACTCGTTAGTCGGATAAAGAGAATCAGTTGCACACAGCGAAGAGGAAACAGAACACTCTGGAGTTGATAGAGCTGATGAAGAAGACGAATGGCATGATGACAAAATCGGAGTCGTGTTTGAAGTCCCGCAACCCCCAACTGCTGATTCCGAGGGCTCCGCAGCATCAGCTGATTGAAGGACTGCTGTTCCGCACTCTCCGGAGGTGGGAACTTCGTGGCTCAACTGCGTGTAATTAGGGAGATGGTCCGTGGAATGCGTGTGAGAACAGGTCATTGGCGGTCCGTTTATTCTTGTATCACTACCAGAGTCCGAGACAATGGCTCGATGACGACACTGCTGCTGTTGATCAACAAGTCGACTAAGAGCCAGCGCAGCTGCATTTGTGGTCATGGCAACAGCGGCAGCAGATTGTGGACAAGTCGGCGACTGCTGACCAACAGCCGCACGGGTTACACGAAGTGGGTTACGTGAGCACATTGCAGCCTCAAATCGCCGAATCAGTTCATCTTTATCGGGCATTAGCTCTTGGAATAACGCTTGCTGTTAACGGATGGAAAAGAATGAAACACATTTATATGCGCGTCATTTTCCATTACAGCATAAATGGGACGGATGATGAAGAGCTAAATCATTACTGATAGCAGCTAGCTGAAGTGTGTTAATATATCGGGGCAGCGGCTTGCACTATTCCAAAAACCTTGGTTACAATCTAAAGAAGGGGAACTTGTACATAAGCCTGTTTAACTTCCTAGACTCGGTCATAGTGACAAGTGAAAAAAGTAGTAACAAATATTTGTAACGGTGAAAATTTGGAATTTTAATATGGGCGTGTTGTTTTCAAGGAATACCAAGCCACATTAGGGTAGGTTCATAGTGACTCCATTAATTCGAGCGACTTTAGTAACGCGCGCTTGATAACAATTACAATGAATGAAGAAAACCATCAAATTAAAAAGAATGTCCGACAACAGCTGTCTGAAGAACAATACAAAATGGAATCTATTTGGATATTTGAATATAAGATTGAAGCATGGGAGCTGAGTTCTCCAAACCAGGAAATATAAGCTCTGCATCCAGGAGATTCAACATAACAAAAGCTTAAGAAACTTGTGATCTGTGCAGACGACGTGGCTGAACCAAGTATAGCTGGAGTGAATGCTCGGTATACGACGCAAGCAGCGTACAGCAAAGCACCACTGTCGGTTAAATTCTCAGTTTCAGTAGAGCAAACATGTGGCAGACTTTGGTAACAGACAGCTAATCTTAGCAACAAAGGGGAAACCCTTTAAGTGTAGAAAGATGAGAACGGATTGAGGGTAATGCCGAACAAAAAGAAATTTCAAATTGCCTAGAACATTTGCGCGTGCCGCATACAATCGTATTTGCTGGTGATTACTTTTCTTCCAAGCACACAGTTGAGAGAATGGCATGCGATAGTTATTACCTTGGTACACGGCTGACCAAAAACGCTTCACGAGCAGCGGTGGTGCTGCGAGAACAGGTTCGACCATATGAAAAACACAAAATTGACTCGTGTCATGAACTAACGGAAAAAAACAGAACTGAAATAAAAAAACTGTTCCAACATTCTAGAAGAATAGAGTGGATTGAAGAACGATTTTAACACTCACCAACAAACCCGCCCCAGAGTCATCTGCCGAATCCACCGGAGCTCCGGCCACCAGAGAAGAAGCACTGCTCCTGGAACTTGTCGAACTGCTTCCACTTACACTCTCTGCACTGGAAGAGGGAGGGGTGGTTGCGACCGTCATACCGGTTTGAGCAGACACTGTCAACACCTGCGCCTGCGCTACACTGATGGCCGATGAACCCGTGCCGACACCGGTTATCGGGCTTGGGCTTACTTGACACTCTACTGAGGTGGTTTTTGCAGCACCGGTGAAACCTTGATTCGCACTTGCACAGGGAAGTGATTTTAGCGGTAAACTTTGTGGCAACGCGTTCACGTCAAATGCGACATTGTTAGGGGGTAAGACAAGTGAGTCGGGGTGTGCCAACAACGCAGTGGCAGCTGTAAATAAGAGGTACATAAGTTTTCAAAGAATATGGAAGGTTTAAGGGGAAATATGCATCTGGTGAAGGAACATAAAACTATTCTGCGCCCAAAAACATCCATATAACCTTACTGTTGATCGCATTTAAATCATATCAATTGTGATAAGAATGATATTTTCATCAGGTAGTTCGGCTCACTAATCTCCCAGTAATCATTTCATACTTGGATCAATTACGACCACCTCCAAAAGATGTTAGCCGTAAACGATCGCGGTAATGGCATTTAACAGAATAGACCGAGGTACAGTGACTGACTGCCCTATCAAAACAGAAACAATCAAGTGCGATTATCTGTTAACGAATAAAACACTACTATAATTTCACCGAATAACAATCGTATTAATTTAATTACCAACCGAACACATCATTCATTGAATAAAATGGTGGACACCTGGTACCAAATTGTATTTAAGTGCGCTCCAATCAGCAGTGTGCTTTAAAAAATACGGTAAGCCAAGATGGCGGCTGTGAATTCGCATGGAACAAAATAAAAATATCTTCCAGATGATCAAGTACTTCAAACAATTCGTTTACGTCCGAGAATAAGCTACCCAATAAATGGTTTCAGTCTCACTCTCAAAGTTCGGGAAAGTTTTTGAATTGATTTAATAGGAACGAAAATTAGCTTGGACGGCTACAGATTACCACCACGACAAACTGTCAGAGAGAATGCAGATGCAGGCAGTGTACTAAAATGGACTAAAAAATTACTCGTTACTTACATCGAATTGATGCAATTCGATGTCACTATTGCCCTCGAGACTGGTTACAAAACATGTTTTACTACTACCTATTCATCCTTTTTTATTCCCGTCCCAAATTGCCCCATACTGTGCCCCCAGCACAATTATTTGAAATAACTGCGATGCGTAAAAAATGGTAGCGAAATCACTGAAAACATACGTTCGCCTGAGGCATGCGTTTCGATTCAAACAATGGCTTACTGTGACTCGGAGAGAGCACGTGATGGTGTTGCTGTTGTACCAGTGACGCAGCTCCGTCAGCCCAACCGACGGCGTACGCGCTTACTAAGGCTGCGTCTAGGTGCGTTGGCGGTTGGCTGGAATTCACTGACGCAACCAAATTGGGTGGTGGTGCTTGATGGAACGTGATCGGCGTGTGCGGATGTTGTGAATGACAAGAAATTGTGTGCTGATGAGTGTGGTGAGCATGCATTGGATCTAAACATGTTTCTTCAGGCACTGCAGCAGAAACTGATAAGGGCAATGGAGGTGGTGGCGGTGGTGGCGGCGGAGGCATAACGGAAGGGTTAACCATAGACGATTGAGTACCATTCACAAGTGACTGATACAATTGTTGCTGTTGTTGCTGTTGGAGGAGTTGGAGCTGTTGCTGTTGTTGGGCCGTGGGGCCTAGTAACTGGACCGTCGAGGGAGGGACCGCAGCAGGAGGTTGTGTTAGGCACTTAGGATAATCCAAGATGAGACGCAGAACCGAGGGATTTCCCGAACGAGCAGCTTCAATAAGCATCGTGGATCCATCTCTGAGTTGATATTGGGGATCAGCACCATGTTGCAATAAGTACTTCACAACCTAAACGAGATAAAATAGTGGTCCTTCAGCATCTTACATTCATAAATCGGGCGCGAAAAAAGAGACACTTGATGGAATAATTTAGACATCGAAGCTGGTAAAATGTGCGATTGTACGTTATTATCTATGTAGTCGAATGAAAAGGAACGACACTTGCTTCATGGAATACATACAGTTCAGTAAAAGCGCGTTTATCACTAAATGGTACGATTCAAAAAGTAAAATCTCTCCATCAATGAAGAAAACTAAAGTGGAGTATGAAGCCCTAATTGGTGACTAAAAAGGCTCTTTGAGTGTTGCGAACGTCATAAGCATCACAGGAAATAATCAAATAGTAACAAACAATAAATCTGACCTTGGCATGTCCACCAGCACAAGCGAGGGATAATGCGTTGGCATCATTTTGAGAGGTCGGCTGATCGATAGGGGCACCGTGCTCCAGAAAGAGTTGAACTACTTCCAGATTGCCATTGCGGGCAGCTTTCATCAAGGGTGTTCTTCCTCCCTCAGTCATTGCACCCAAATCAGCACCCCAATCTAACAACTGTTTACAAACTTTGACATGTCCATTCTCAGCAGCATAATGCAATGCAGTATCACCCGTGGTAGTGACTGCCTTGACTGCTGCTCCTCGTTCTAACAGGCGACGGACAAGCTCTAAATGCCCCTCCTGTGCAGCTTCCATTAAAGGAGTCGAACAACCACCACCATTGACTTCTATGTCAGCTCCAGCGTTAAGGAGCATCTCGCAAACTTCAATAAACCCTCCNGAGTCAATGCGGTCTCTTGCGTTTCCTCCGTTTTTGCGTTCACATCAGCGCCTGCAAACAATAACACAAAAATATCATCAACACTGAATGGCCGTATGGCCTCTAGATTTTGCGGTATGAAACTGAATGAAATAACTGCCACCTAACTTGAATACATTGCAATTGATGGTAAGCTCAATATTGCTCCTGATGATTTGAGATAGACATAATGGTGCTCGAATAGAGATCGTACAACCGTTAATCTCGAATGCTCTCGCGGCTACATAGGTTGCAGTCCTTCGGTTCTCCATTTGGATGAAATAATGAACGGAAAAGGTGCAAATCCGGGAGAAGTACAAGGGCAGAGGAAATGCTAAATCGCTGATTATCGATTACACTGTCCCCTAACCGGGCGGCCTGGTGCGACTGACATTTTAGTCCCTAGATTGATGTTTTCATGCCCTTATGTCAGGTACTATGCAGGCCAACCTTGACTTTCTTCTACCCATTATCTGCCCCAGTAAGCCCCGCCTGTGGTCAGCTGAACTTGGCCACCATTATTAGTAACGCAGCTAGTGATATGGGAAAAGCAACTACACTCAGTTCTAGTTTAAAGGAGCGAGGAAAAGTCGGTATCCAATATCACCGTACCCGGAAGGTTCAAACAGCACAGTGAAGTCAAGTGCGCTTTATGCATTCTCCATGCATTGGAACAGGCGGACGACGTCATCAGTGTAATCTAAACTACCCAGCTTTTATCCAGCTTCCCCTTCAGTACAAACATTTCGGAGGAAATAGTGTTCCCTAAAATTTTGTCGACGACGAGACTGAATATGATTGGCAAAATGGGAAGCCATTCGAGAACATCGCGGCTGATTTCGAACTACGTGTTTGGCTCATCGTGGGCCATTACTTTACTAGATATGAATACAGTGACCTCAGTAAAATACTATTTCGGGGGGGGGGGTATTTCCTTGCATATAGATAAACCGAAGAGAGCTGGATGGTTGACGGGATTCAACACCCTTTGGTCTAAGGAACAGAACGATTGTTCGCACTGCTGATAACACTCAACATATCTAAATACAAAAAATGAAAAACTGTTTGGGGATATCTTATAAAAAAGTAGGAAGTGAACGACGGAATAAAAATACCTAGAAGCGCGACTGGTTTCGCGATTCTTTCCGTTCATCAGACATGTGTATGCGGTACTCCTTTGTCAAGTCTTGTTTGTTTGTTTGTTTAAAAAAAGTCACTCTGATACGTGTACTCTCTATCTGAATTAGGGCACATTTTTATTTGCACCTCAAGGACGTCAGACGCAGCTAACCCACAAAAATCACATAATCATCGGAGCAATTCGTCGATGTTGGCTTGACTCGAAATTGAGTTTAAATGAAAAATGAGGAATGGATGGGAAAGATTTGATATCATCACCATTATGGTACAGCGAGATACAGTGATGCGAACTTCACTGATCGCTGCCAAGCCCACAGTGTACACAAATTAAGTGATAAAGCACAAAATGGACAGTAACTGGGCATAACTAGGGAGAGGCAAAGAAAGTGAACCTCTATGGTTAACACACAGTACACAATCTAAATATGCATACATACCTTTTCATGCATTCTGACCTGATAAGAAATGACAACGCCACTGCTGTCGTTTAGTTGCCATACCCTTCAGTATCTCCCACCGACTAACTGCAGTCTTTTGGACCCCAACTTGGAAAATGGGAGACACCTATTGTGCCCAATCGCTCTGTGCATTTCTTCAGGCCTTCTTCCACGTCATCTGTAAAAAAATGATTTTCATTTCTACTTCCTTTTGTTGAATACATTATGTTGCATTTATCAGAAAGGGGGAAGAAGTCCATCAGTCCAGGACTACTAAACAACACGCATTGGGGGAGGTCAGGTAGTGGTTGGATTTGAACACATCCTATGGGGTGATAATTCGGTGACATTACCAACGGACCACCACACTTTTCGTTCTCCTGAAGAGCCTGAAAAATTGTTATCGCGTAGGAAAACAGTAAAAATTGAAGAAGCTTAGCCACTAAACCTCCGAAAGCCTCAGTGTGGTCGGGGATGTCCCGGGTTTCAGCTAGTCACCCCTCCCTAATATCTTGCGAAATTCTCTCACACGACCCAGCGTCTCATATTGCTTCTGCCGAGGAAGTCCCACTCACAGCCTTCTCATGGTGGAAGTTTTCCCACTAAAAAGAGGACGGAGAGCCACTTTAGGGTCGGTGAATCACTGGTAGTTACTCTAATGAAGTTGACTAAAAAACCCGATTCCAAAGCAATCAAGAGGCGTACAAACCACGCATATACCTTTCCGATCGTGGTAGTGGTCACCGGATCGACTGGGTGTCGAGGTGCATTGGGCACCTTGGACATCTGAACACGTGCAAAAGGTGTATGATCCGATGAATTCTTCGCCTTAGCACTTCATTAGACAGCTACCGCCCGCCCAAGCTGGGCAGCCCCGAACCAATAAGGTACTGTCACGTCCATGTTGCGCTTTGTCTCACTGGGTGCATCAGACTAAGGGCCGATCCCGAACGGCGGACGAGCAACAACGTACCGGCGAACAACAGTGATCCGAAGCTCAAAGACCTTGCGAGACAAGGCTATGGAAGCTCTCACGGGGTGCTTTGGTCACGCTTCTGCGTTGGATTTACGCCTCACTGCCTTATGGGTCAGACTTGAGTCAAAGGCTCCGGTTACAGTTCCCAAAGAAAAACCCACATATTCCCGCTGCCTTGTGGGTCAGACTTTTGTGGCTCCGATAAAAGTTACCACAGAAAAAAAGAACCTCGTCGATGTGGGCTATGTCTTAAATACCCAATTGGAAAACCCGTTTCCCATCTGTCCAGTTCTTCCTTTCACTTTCAAATCCCTTACTTCAATCTACCTGCGCTCTTCTGACCCAACCTCATCCTCAGGCTTCACCCCTCGTGTCAGGCGATTTGGCATACGATGCTTGCGGTGTTACTGGTGTTCGGATTGCGNTGCGCTGTCAAAACTGAGCGCATCGCTTTTTGACTGGATCTTAGTCAGTAGCCGACTGTGCGTTGTACATCTCAACGATTAAATACGGGTTAACAGCTGCAGAACGAAGCCTCGATGCTAATCTGTCGTGTCTGTGTATGCACTGACCGACTGCAGTTCGCCTGAAAGAATGAATTCTACAGAGATATTTCTCGATTACTCCCAAGTGTGTCGCCAACGGATGTCCTAGTAGTCGCCGGAGACTTCAACGCTCACGTGGGATCCCTGAACGAATTAGAAAGATTTCTTGGAGTTACTTATGCAATCCTAATCAACCGGACGGACAACGGAGTTTGCCCACCTCAACTTTGCGCGGGCCACGGATTGTTTTAATAAAGCACCAATTTATGGCAAAAGAGAAGACACCGACCTACGTGGAAGACGCCGACCTTTTCATGGCAATGGACTCAAATTGACCACATCGCCATCAGCTACCGCCGGGCGAGAATCCATTGAAGACTGCCGCAATTACTGGTCAATACCCGTGGACACGGACCATGCTCTGCTAGGAGCCAGATTCTCCCTACGTCAGGTAAACAATCACAAAAAAGTCACCGGAAACGAATGCCTACGACGCTATATCGGTGATAGACGCAAATCCGCGTTCGAAGAGGAATTCTCTGATGGCCTCTCAGCTCAACCATCAGCAAAAGGACTCGGTGAACACTGGACGGTAATCAATGAAGCGATCCAAATGTCAATCAAAACAACGGCGGATTAGGGCGCACAATCAAAACAAAACCGATGGATCTCCTCGACCTCGGCTGTCTCGCTGGATGGTCGCAAAGCCATTCCTTCTGAGGCCAAATACGACAAAGCGCATAATTCCCTCATCAAGAGTCTGAGGAATGACCGCGCGAGAAGTGGTGGATAGGAGAGTGTAAAGATGGAGGAGGATGCAGTTATCTGTAACAGTTGCAATCTTTTACGTTTAATTAGGAGTACGAGCCCAAGGAATTTAGGCTTGAGGGGTATGGCGGCACACTAATACATATTCGACAACGCCGTCTTGAACGATGGGCATGAAATTTCAAGGCCCCGTTGACCCAAAACCTCCTCATACCTACTTCATCTGGACAAATAATGCCAGTAGATATCAGTTCTCCATCAGAAATGGAGGTTTCTCGGGAAACAAGTTCCCTCAAAAGGTATAAGGCCTCCAGTCCAGATGGAGTGTCCCCATCGGTTTTTTGGGATGGAGTTATTTGGAGTTAATAAAAAAATCCTGAGGACAGTGAGGTTCCAACTGAATGATGTTAATCGGTCATCACACCGATTTGCAAGTTGATAGATCTTCTTATGAAAACCACAGGGGAATTAGTTTAATCAACATCGTCTTTAAGCTTCTCGCTGGTGTTATACTTCGTCTATTATCTACCGCACGTGAACGGTGCACGCATGAGAACCAGGCTGGTTTTAGATCTGCTCGAGGTTGTGTTGACATCTCCACTCTACGTTGAATTCTAGAACACAGGCATTCCTGTTGTAGACTCACCATTTCTATCTCGATCTGAAAGCGGCTTTCGATCTAGTCGATTGCTTTAAACTCTGGCGCTGCCTCGCTCTGAAAGGTGTGCCCGATAAGTTTATTTCAATATTACAATCCCTCTATACTAACAGTCGAAGTCAAGTCTGAGCTTACGGCGCTTGATCGCCCGGGTCTACGACAGAACGTGATGTTCGTCAGGGTTGCCTTCTCTCGACTTAACTTTATCACAGATGATTGTTCAAACAGTCTTATTCTCGTGCGAAGATAATGGCATCAGTTTAGTTCTTACGACCATTAACCATGCACTTTCGTGCGCCAGTTTTGATTGCCGATTTGCATAAAACAGTGGGATGAGAATCAGAATGTTGAGAGCAAATTCAAGCGAAAGATAGCGCATCTATATAAACTGATGTTACAAGAATAAGGAGCAGATGCATGAGTGCCACTGTTAGCGACATTCAGTCATATCATTCAGTGTCTCTAACCAACGGTGACTATGTTCTCAGAGGTCCCCGACCAGGGAGCCTAGGTTACCCTGTCTCCTGGTTAGGCAAGTCCTCTTTTGACCACCCTTGATCTTTTTCCAACCGCTACCTGCCTCGACAAACATCGCTGGTAGTGGCAACCTATCTGGGATTTTTTGTTATACACTTGAGTGTGATGAACGGCAGACAGGACAAACCCAATAGTCACGAGGACCTGTTGTTTAGTGGTGGAAACCGACAACCTAAGCCCCAGGGCTTAGAGCGGTGAACTAAATAGGGCCCCAATAGCTCAGGAGGGGCATTGAACCGGAAGACTGCAGGGCTGCTTACCACCAAAGTCGCGTGGCGGTGGCAGGGTTCGAACCTCGGACCTTGGGCCCAAAGCACGCCGGTGGCAGAGACGAAACTACTGCGCCACCAATAACATACGCCCCAACCAACGTAATCTATGGAACTGGCATCGATTTGCTATCAAATGGAAGACTGTCTGGTCTGGAGTATGCAAACAACATTGTGCTGCCA
The DNA here is from genome assembly GCA_900618425.1 of Echinostoma caproni. Classification (NCBI taxonomy): domain Eukaryota; kingdom Metazoa; phylum Platyhelminthes; class Trematoda; order Plagiorchiida; family Echinostomatidae; genus Echinostoma; species Echinostoma caproni. The sequence continues at coordinate 23,382 of UZAN01047428.1, forward strand.
AGTAAGGATCCAGGTAAGTTGCAAGCTTTCCTGGATAACTGAGTGCTAGTGTATCCATGTTTGGTTTGCGTTTTGCAACTTCAAAGTGTAAAATTGGGTTACAAGATATGGTTGGCCCAGTCCCCAATCTCAATTTAACTGGAGAAGTAGTAGGGGGAGTAGATATTTTGCTATTTGGGCAGCTTTATCTCAGCTGGCGGACGCGTCACATATCAAGTGTCGGTACGCATACGGAAGACCCGATTGGCATTTGCCACCTTGGGACGTCTATGGCGCCGTCGCGACATTCGGCTGCATGTGAAGGATCGAGTGTATGCTGCAGCAGTTGGGCCAGTCCTGCTGTACGCTTCATAGACTTGGCCATTACGGAAACAAGATAAATATATCGTCGGTATTTAAACACCGCTGGTTACGTCGCATTGCACGAGTCCGGTGGGAAACCGGACAAACAATGCTGAAGTTAGACGCAAAGTTTTAGGTTATGGCGGTCGTCCACTGGAACACGTGACTGACCTCAGAATAAGGTGGTTGGGACATATATTGAGCGTTTCACCAAAAAGGTTATCGTTGGACGCGATGTTTGCCGAGGCAGGTAGTGGGTGGAAAAGGGTCAAGGGCAGTCAAACCAAGACCTGATATGAGGATAAGAAAACCCTAACCAGGAGGCTGGGTCACATAGGTTCCCTGTATGAGGACCCCAAAGTCAGGGTAACCGCTGGTTAGATACAGTGACATGGCTGGATGTCGCAAACAGTGGCGCTGGTGCATCTACTCATTATTCTTGCAATTCCAGTCTATATGAATTCTTCATTTTTATTTTGAATTTGATTTAAACATTGCAATCTTCATTCCTCTCTATAATCCAAATAGGCAGCCAAATGACGGCAATCAAAGCCGGCGCATGAAAATATATGGTTAATAGTTGTAAAAACTGGAGCTGATTTATACGCAAGTTGTTTGATGGAAAGTGCGCAAGAATGCATTGCAAGGTTCAACCGTGGTATCTCCACACTCCAGAGGTGGTCATTTTGAATGTAGTATTACTTGATAAAGGATAAACTTTCGTTAACAAATACAATTCACCACTGAGCTTTTATAATGCGAAAAAATTAGTGGCGAGCTCACAAAGAATAACTGAGTGCCAAGTTAGTGCTAGTAACATGAATGCTATTTTGAGCTACTATTTCCTGATAGAGGATCAGTCGTCTGCGTGGACAAAAATAAACTAGAGATCCCCATGGATAGAATTATAAGTGTTGACCCTTTTGGGGGGTTGCACCACGAACTCTCTCCATTCACTGTGCAAGGCAGTATGGCGGTTTTAGATAAGTCGGCGGCAGACAGTTCAGTTCTTTTGCCTTTTCAAGAACAGACGGGAACGGGACATAGGTTAATGGTCCCAATGGTGGCGAGTAGCATTCAGAAGCTAGTGCCGACGTCAGACTGTCGTGTTTAATATTCGTTCTGTTTCCGTACGCTGTTACTCACGTCGTTGTTTTTATTTTTCAGCCCATGTACCGATATTATTAGACGAGTAAAGCGTATTCTTCTGATTTGCGCGTTCTCTCTCTAATCTCGACCGTACTCGCTTATTGTCGTCCGTGACAATTTACTCGTCTATTAGGCGATGGACCGTTACCTCCATTCTGAAAAATTCGACACGGATTTGAACGCTCCTGACGCTTCTAAACAGTGGACCTATTGGCTTCGAACGTTCAAAGCCTTGAAACGCGTCCAGACTGCAGATCCAGTCAGCTAGACATACTGATTAACTTTTTATCGCCGACTGTCTATGAACACGTATCAGATTATGATACATTCGACGACGCCATATCTACACTTCAATGTTTGTACGTACGTCCTAGGAATGTAATTTTCGCTCGACACCTTGAAACCTGTAAACAAGAATGTGGCCAGAACGTGGATCAGTTCGTCCAAAAGATCAAAACACTCTCGAAGGACTGCCACTTTCGTTCTGCATTTGCCGAAGAATACCGTGATGACGCTATGCTTTTATTACCGGATTACTGTCCAATAACATTCGAACGCGACCTTTCAAACCGCGTACGATGTAGTGAGGCCGTTAGAATCTGCTCACCAACATTCTCAGTCATCTGAAAACCTGCCTTGTGTCTCATCAGCTTCGATATCGTCGCCTGCACCTTCTGTTCTTAATGTGACGGTTGAATCCGAGCCAGTTCTATCCGCTGCGTCTAAATGAAGGTGCTACTTTTGTGTCCACTCAATGATCCACGAACAAAGTCCTGCCAGAGATGCCACTTGCAAAGTGTGTGTGAAAACGTTTGCCTAGCAACATCAACCAATCGGGCTGTTACTTCGGCCATTGGAGCCCTTATATCTTCCGCTTTGACGGCCTCTGCTCCCACCTGCTTTTCGCGTGCTACTACTAAGATATGTCAATGACACTGAGTTGATTGCCTTGGTCGACACTGGCAGTTCTAAGTTACATCTCCCGGACAGTTGTCAACTCCCACAGATTTTAGGTCCGACGATGGGACTCTCAAATTACCATGGCATTCACATCCCTGTCATGTGCTGTGACCGATTACTGTAACGTAACAATTTGTTACAGTGGAGATCAATACAATAACGTTAGACTTTCTGTAATGCTTCTTGAGAAAATGAACTGAACTAATTCATTTGGAAAATAATATCCCTTTTCAACTCTATTGTAAAAACTTTGATTTACATTCAATCGTTTCGCCAATGACATTACACAACCGTGGTAGCTCCGTAGTAACGTTACCAAATTACCACCCCAGTGCTGTTAGAATCCCAGCACCACCACCTGACTTTCCCCAATGCGTTGAATGGCAGCCCTGTGATTTGCACTTACCCCGTTCCTGAAAATTCTATCTTTGTATATTCAATAAAAAGAAGCAAACTGAAAAGGAAAAGAAAACAACCAAGAGCACACTCAAAGTAGAGGACCTTAAGTAGGCGCACAACACCGAACCCACGCCGTACCGCAGTCGAAAATTCAAATTTCCAGTTCAGTTCAAATCTCAACTTTCAAATTCACATCACAGAACGTAGAGAGGCCTTCGCGTGTTGGGTGTCCTGATAATGGTGGGTTCCGTCAGTGG
>UZAN01047429.1:14144-25035 GCA_900618425.1 Echinostoma caproni
GATCTCAATCAGGATTCAAATTAGTCACTTTCATGTTTTGTTTCAGCTCATGTTGTGTTTTGACCCGTTTGCTATTGAATGGGCTTTCATGTGACATTTTCGTGCGATGGTTTTGATAGCAGTCATTAGGAGGTTAGAGGGGAGCTTTTTAATCATCAGCTGCCTTCTCTGATACTGCAGATAAATTTTTCTCGGAATGAACTTCTTTAGAATGTTGATCGTCTCTGGATGTTGGACAGCAGAATGTTGTACCGAGTGACAGAATTTGAAGTAGTGTGTTACCTACAGGACAACAGGATAGATTATGCACGTGCCCGCTGGGGAAATGTGATCTCGTTTTCTACTCCTTTGGTGTATCAAATAATTTTCACCTTTTCCTTTTTCCTCATTTTTGGATAAAATTCAATGAAAAGTTTTCGAATCAGTCACGTTCTTCAATATTGAGTAGTTCATTTGCGGTCATGTTTGGCTCAACAATCGCATGTAACAAAGTTCGTTCAACCCTAGCAGTTATCAAGTTTTCGTTCCCCTCACCGGTTGCCGTTGTACATGGTGGTGCTTTCAAATCCAGTCTATTATCGTGATCTAGATAAATGTAATTTCTTTTAATGAGCGATAGAGAAAAAGCAAAACGAAGCAATCCGCTGAGTTTTCTGTACGATCCCACATTCGGGTGACCATATATCGCATATATTCTGCTTCTCTATTCCCGTGATCTCAGAAGGATAATACTGGTGGATTATATTTCTTCATACCATCAGAAGTGCACTTATTTTTGTTTTAGTGTGATAAGGGATACGAAAAATGTGCTCATTTCATTAGGGAATCTTCTGTCTCAGCAAAGTATCCGAATAAAATAAATTACTGACGAAACATTTTTAGGCGCAAGATGAACTCGCTTGCTAACTCCAAATACATAAGAACCGTGAAGTAGCAAAGTTCACCTAGACTTGATCTGTCTGTTGATGTGTATAACATCAATTGGAGTACAAGTATTCCCTCAGTTACGCAATCATTGGCCTATTTACTCACTCCCCCCCCCCCCTCACAAAATGCAATACGAGTAATCTTGGGGGATGGTTGTTAAAAAGTGGTGAGCCCTCATTTTGAAAGAATGAAGATGTGGTGATCCATGCCTACGTGATGACACCTACCCTGGAGCGGCGCGTCACAGTTTCTGGACACCTGCGATCAATCGAATTTGAAAGGCGACATCAATGACACATGTACGGCTTCCGACTACACATCATAGGCAGATCGTGCCGGCCAATCCAAGACAGTGCAGACAGAAGCAAGATTATACAAGCAGTATTGCAATCCGATTGGTGGAAGCCTAGACAACCAATAATCTTCTTTTGTACATATTATTTAATCGCCCTCATTTAATCCAATAAACGAACTACGAGCTACCATTCTTGTGGCCTTTTCCTCGCGTCTCGTTCACCTGGGATATTGCGAGCTCGTACCATTGCGGTCCAGTGCTTCCGTAATCCAGTCCGTGACAGCTAATCCTTGATTCGTGTCCTGTGATTCCCATTGTGTGGTTCGTGTTCTGAATTCCGGGTGTACCACTACCACTACTACTACAATCATTACAGATTGTAGGGGGGGGGGGCAGGGAGCGATGAGCATAAAAGAAAAGATAAAATGTCACCCACTGAGTGCACGAATCTGCTTGCTGGTTTATTTTAACCACTCCCGTAAAATGCGCAAATCGGTTATATGCTCACTGTCTAACTAGGTTCAGTTGTATCTTATGCACACACACGCATGCATATGTGAAGGCATCAATGATGTTATATTCCTTTAGTGGCTGACCAATGCTTTGAACATATTATCTTGGTATTGTGTCATCATGGAAATGTGAAAGCACTGAAACAAGTCAGTGCCCATCGATAAATTAATCCTATTACTTTTTATATTTATGCTATGACTGACTACAAACATCACCAGTGGATTAGGTATACCTAGGTTGCTGACATTCCCCATCCTATTAGGTTCCACGCGCGTTATAATTGATGTTTGCACAAGATGAGAAGCAGTTGACCCAATGAACGACTAAATGGGACTGCTTGTATTCTGTACAATTACTCCCTTGTTTAGTTTTGTCATGGCAACAGCTGACAGACCCATCATGTAAATTGATTTGTACCCGATAAAACCGATTACGATACACCCAAGAACCTCGGGCAGGTTGTGAGCTTTACACACTAGCCTTATGACCTTCCCCATTTCAGTCACTTTAGGTGTCATGAGTAAAGGAGACAGTGATGCGTTTTCTATGAACCGCTATTGATTGTATTCAACCAATATAAGCTGATATAATAATATTTGTATGATACATTATTGTAAAAGAGATGAAAATCGAGTGGTAAATTTCCAAAAGCTACCGGACCTGACACAAATTTGAAATGAGTAATATAAAAAGTAATTAGTCATGAAAACGTGAGCTTTTCCTTTTGAAATAAAACCTTATTTACTATCGATTGGACATGCAAACTAATCCCTATCTATGCCTCATGCCAAAGTGCTTCCTATTGTTTCATACAGAGACACAACCAATCATTTTTGTCTGAATATCTATGTATGTATGGCTGAATATATGACGCTTGTCAGTCACCACCAGTGATATGAGGGTGTGTTTCTATCGCACCGGACCTTTTAGGCTCAAGGTATTTTGTTTCTTTTCCTTTGTAGGTCTGCATCAATCTCTTCTCGCCCCTCCAGATCCCGTTTCCTCGTCATGCCATATCACTGCGCTCAGTCGGTCATCGATTGACATTTACCCACATAATTCTGGTATCATCTGCTGAGGCGCTCTTTCAGAGTTGAATTTCGTCAGTTCCAACTTTACTGCATGTGTACGATTGTTGCATCTCTGAGAGTAAAATAGACGGCTCGTGGCGGGGGAACCACGTCTCGTAGAGGGACGAAGTGAAGTTTTACACAGTCGCATGAATATTTCCACTGCTGAAAACCCTGTAACGTATAGAAATCCTTACATACCCGATCACCAATAATGACTCAAACAAGATCCTGTATTACAAGTAGCTTTCAAATGTCGATGCTACCAAAAGCTTGCTGTATTTTTTGGATGTTCTTTTTGGACCAGAGACACTACCCGATTTACGCCTGCTTTCGCCGCGCCAAGAATATATTACTCATTTTATTAGACTCGTATTATATTCATTCCAACGTTGCCTTGTGATTGCGTGACTATCTCACGAAAGGTAAACAGTGCACTTGTCATAGTCATGAATATCGTTCAACACTCCTTGTAAACTCGGTTGTACTTTAAGGGAATACTTTTCCGTTTTTTCTGACTCTTTTGTTCTCAACCTCGCAATGATATCATATTGTCAATTATATTGTAATTATTCATTTTCCATCAAGCTAGAAAAGATTTTAGACATTTTTTCGAATCTCCATACTCATGTTTATTGATCTATTTCCCGAACAGAAAACTGCGTGGAATTCTAGTCCCTGTACACTTGCACAACTCTGCAATTTCCCATGTAGTCAGGCTGTTGAATAAGTCAAATAAGTTTGATTGGTAACGTTCACATGTATGGATCGAATTCGTGCGAAAACCTGACTTGCCTCAGATTTCTTGTTCCTAACGCCCAGTGTTTTCAATCTCATTCACAGGAAAGGATACGGTATTACCGCACACCAGGCAAAACATAAATGTTATGGTATCCACTTATGTGGCTGCTCTACTATTAAAATGCTTCCCGAAAGTAAGATTTATGAAGTTCGACAACGGTTGATGGCACATAAATTGCGGGATAACGAAACCTCATGAGAAACAATCCTGAACATTATTTTATAAAAGTAATTCATAGGAATGACACAGGTACTGTACTTCCGTTTTGTCAATTCCCGGTATGTTCTCTGTTATTTCTAAGCACTCGGTTCAGTCATTTTGGCATGGAGTTCACCAACTTCGTATTCAGCTTCCCGATGTTTACCTCGAGGATACAAATACCATTTCTACAATACTCCTTTTACAAAAACGTTTTTCTGTCAGAATATGTTTGATCCGACGCAAAAGATTCGTGCCTCTATTTGGGCAAATGAAGTAAATTACCGATTTGATGTGATTTGACTTATTCCGAGTGAAATTGCCTTCAGTGTTAACTATTTTTTGTTTGACAGTTAGTTACATGCAGGATTACTCTAACGTGTTGCAGTAAACGAGCGCAACTACTTTTGATATCTGGGAGCATGGAAATTACCATGGAGTAGAGCGAATAAACAGATGTAAAGCCCACTGTATAAATCGTGGCCGATGCTGTAATTGCAGTGATGTTGAGTGCTGTATTGTTTATATCGTAACAACATCCTGCAAATGGGCCAATAAGAAAAACAATAAGGGGAAAGCCATGGTCTGAAGCAATTAAGTTTGTCGGGACGAGTCTCATTCCATGGATGGGTGGATTTCAAGTGTTTTGCCTGATCCCGAGTCGTGCTATTGACCAGTAGACCAACCACAGGGCCAAAAGCACAGATTCTGGAACTAAACACAATAGCAGTAAATTCGATTGGGCAAGTTTGTCTACCTCCAGACAAGCACACACACACACATGATCAACCGATTCATTGTTGGGGCGGGGATAGCTGGTGATTCAGCATGACAAGAAACACTGTCGGAAACACAAGCACCCCACGAACCAAAATAATGATAAAATAAAAGAGTAAGTTGACAAGGCGATTATTTAATTCATTTGGTTTTCTTGAGTGGAAGATGAACTGAGCTGCTCACGCATGTGCATAGTGGCTTTCAGAGGGCATGAAAGCTGCGTTTGCTGTACTCCACAAACGTGAAACATCACCGTGGACGCACAAATCGAAAAATCAATTGGTATGTAAAATAATGAATTTGTGGTATCGTTTTTCTAATATTTGGAGTGTGATACAGCCGTGGATAATATCGCAAAATAGGGAATGTGAAATTCTAATCCATTCACAGACGGGTAGCGTGAAATAATTTCTGACATCTCAGTTGTGAGAGCAAAACTTCCGGATAAACTAAACACTCCACATCACGTTACAAATAGAAAAACTACTCTTTATATCGGACTGCAGATCCTGTGGTCCTATAATGCCGACCAGGTACCTAAGCAACATAATTCACAACTCTGGTTTGAAAAAAATTCATTTTTATTTTCAAGCAACACTCATCAAAACCAGATAGGTTTAGCGGTGGAAGAACCGGCTTTAAGATCCTTTCAGAAAAAGTGCAACGACAGCAGCCACACACACAAGTCAACAGATTGTTTGATACCTAGTAATGCAACCATAACGCCTGAAATAAACCAAATGATGCAGTTCCTCAATCAGGAATACACTGCGATCGGTTTCAATTTAGGGGGAGATTGCAGGATAAGGTTTGTACCGGCTAAGCCATCTAAAAGAGACGCGTCTTCACATTTAACTTTTTACAACAACATCAACAACAAAGCATAAATGTATGTCAAAATCAAGTACTAATAACATAAATAGTATACTCTGTTGAAAATTATATTCCGTGTTCGGTAAACACGTGTCGATTAAATACAACGCTTCCGTTGGGCCGAGTGATTTCGCGCAATCTTCAAGGCGGTCTATTGCATATGCTACGGGGTGAGAAACACACGCATAGAGGCATTTGTTCTGGCGTCTACACAATGCGCAACATTTCAAAAGCCGGTATGACACCTGTGGAGTACAGAAAAATGTTTCCTGGTTTTAACCTCCGATCGAGATTTGTTTGCCGTGTTAACTTTCTCTTCGTTGTCTCAGACAGGTATTGAGTGGAAGTATTACGTAACAATTATTTTGGTCAATGAAGGATTCGCATGAAACAAGCAAAACAATATGCGCACCAGTGAAATTGGTCAGTATCTAAACCAACCATTGGAGCATATTTTGTAAGTTTGAATGTAAGAAGGGGAATAACACATATTTGCATAATTTGAAAATTAGCGTTTTATTTCACAAAAGCGTTTAATTGACTGATGATACGATATTCAAGGATGACAATATTGCAAACTTCGCAGTTATGATAATAAAGCCCCTGTTTACAAGGTTTGAATTTTGGTGGGTTAATGCATGTGTTTAATTGCTGTTTCCGTTAAAGTAATTTGCGGGTGAGTAAACGCTCATGAGGCGAATAGAGAACAAAGTAACGCAGTAGAAAGCAATTTATTTCTGGGAAAATTTAACTGTACTTCCTCAGAAATGCTACATTTGGAGTTTAAAGAAAAATCCGTTACGCTGACTATCATCAAGCTGTTGGCATCAACGTAACCCAATGCAGAGTAGGTGTTACAAAAAGCTCCTTCTACTTGGACCCTTCCGACTTCCCTTGATCGATAGCAGCTGTCTCAGAAAACTGAAGTGATCGAGAATTTATCTCGAAGAAAACGCTTTTCAATATCGTGTTCATGTCCACATTGTGCCCACGATCTACCACGTGAAGAGCGACCGAAGACGCTGGAGTGTGAAGCTGGGTTGACTTTGCATTTCATCATTTCAGTGTTTTTCGTAAAAATGAGCTTTTCTCCTAGTCATGATTCAATGATCTATTTCAAATCCTTTTCATTCACAAACGGCCAGTTTATTTTGAATAAGTGTTTGTTTGTTTTCTTGATCCATTTCTACCTTTTGTAGATAAACAAATCTAACGTGAATGAATTTGTTTATTGTGCAAAACCAAATGTTTTTCATCAGATTCATCGCAAATAAGGAATGGTCGATATAGAGTTTACTGATTGTACTATACAACAGTATTTAATGTTCAAAAACATCTGATTGCACTGACGCCGAATATCAGTCTTGTTTATATCATGTTGCTTATTCAATTGGATCAAAGAGACAGAATGTTTCTGAGTAAGATGTCAGAGAAAAATTTTTTTCTCTTCAGTAGATAGACAACATTCCTTTTATTACAGTATTACAAGTCGCAGAAGAATATCTTACATGGATAGAGTAAGATGATTAACAAATAGATAGATTAAAAAAATGATTAGCATTCAATACCGACATGACCGGTACTGCGCACACACGTTTTTTCACCCAATTCGATCGTCAACCTACAAACCTACACACTGGTTATTTATGTCTGAAACTTCCCTGATTCCCTAGGTCTATGCATCTGTCTTGTTTACATTGTATGCCAAAATCGATACTTTATTTCTGACCCGATAATTGGAGCAGAATAACATCTCTATCAATATCTGAATACTTCATAATTGGTCATCGTGACAGGGAAATCCACATGGTGGGTGGACTGGATTCAATTAGTTCGTTCCATCCCAGATAAATGAGCATCCAACTACAGCACATCCTCCTATTCACACTCTGATCGACTGAATGCAACTTGTTCATTTTGCCGAAAAATTAAAACATCTCTGATCAGCACCAGCCGTAATGAAGGAACAAATATTGTAACACGAATGGAGCAGGCACCCGGATAAATGTTTGATCTCAGCTGCATAACGACAAATAGTCGAAAGAAAACCGACGCATTCCCTCGTTCTTTCAATCATAAGCAACCAAAAACCCCGTGCTCAGTGACGAAACAATGCAACGCGTTCAGCCAAACCGATTTCCAACTTTCGCGACTTGTATTTGCGCTACAAGTTTATTCCGTTAGTTTGTGGCGAGAACTGCCGGGCGAATGCTTCTCTTAGCTTTCCAATTCACATTTAATATAATCGAGCTTTCACTCTGAAAGTAAAAAGGGAAAAATATACTGAACAGACTTTGAAAGACCGAAAAGACCAGAATTATAAAGTGCAAAATACACTAAAGATACCAAAACTGACTCCGATTTGACAGCAACCGTTGACATTCAAGAGGTTCGTTCGCAAGGTTTGCAAGGGAGGTTAAAATTTTTATCGCAGAATATTTATCTCGGTTGGACAGTAAATGGGCGTTGAGCTACAGTACCCAAACAACCTGGGAAATAACCTTCGATCTGTGCAACATTTCCGGGGAACGAAACGACTCTTCACGCGGTGTTGTTAATTCAAGAATAAACTCAATCAAGTTCATACTGATGACTTGTCTTGCGCAAACTTGTTAGTTATCGATAATCTTGAAAAGGCTACATTTTGCAATTATTCACCCAAACCCTAACTAGAACAGTTCCACACACTGGTCACTTTCGGTTTCCTGAATGAGGACGTCAAAATCAGCGTTATCAATGGTTAAAGACACCCAGAGAGGGATATGGTTGAGTATCGTAAACAGTCAAGCTCGTGCGTCCACTCAGTTTGCATGCAACTACAGTCTTCTTTGGTTCTCAAATTCACTTTGACACTGATTTCAACAGTCCTATATTTCCTCTACCCTTTCATCCAAATGGGCAGTCAAAACACCAGAAGTACCGCACGCTGCTGCGTGATAGGGAGTTGTAAAAACTGAAAATGAAACAATCTCTGTAGGAAATATCACGTACACACTCGTAAGGCGTGTGTGTGAAGGAACTACAAGCAGTCTTCAATCTATTGGCATTATGTGAACGAAACATTGAACGATGTTTAACACGGAAAATCGAGTTGCACCGAAAGTGTCGTTCAATAACCGTATCAAACGTGGTCGGATTCATTTTTGTTCTGTGTTGTCGATCAATTTAATGTGGGATTTGTGTTTCTCTCTGGCACAAACAAACGTATTTTATAAGGAAACACTTTTGATTTGTCTTCGATTTTTACAGTTAATTTCCAGTTGAAAATATACGTATTAACTTCGATTATATACCGTTCGGCTACAATGAGATATCGATCAACTCGTCAATGGCAATCGGCTAATTTTACGAGACAGTCAATCAATGTAGTAGAAATCTTCATTGATCTTTAACGCTGATGTTTTTGCTTTGCTGCTGTTCAAATATGATTATTGATCGATATGCCAATTCACGACTTTCTTTGTCTATTCCACATGAATTTCACCGGTATTTCAAAAATATGAAAAAGGACATTTTAGTTTCTGTCCTGCTTTTTGCCAATTGCTTAGATACCTAGTTCCTTTTTCAAAACTTAACTCTGATTGGATATTCAGTTGTATTTGGCGGAGGATTATAACTATGCAAATCACTGGAGAACAAAACAAACATAACATCCCATGTATCGGTCTCCTTGGAGAAAATGTCTTACCTATTCTAGAAATTGATTTGAAATAATTCTGCTTGCGTTTAGAAATAATCAATAAAACGTGTATCACTCAACTTCTAGGCTGTCCAATTTTATATGCAGTAAATAAATTGAAAACTCTATTTCGCTTCACCAATTTAAGACTACTGTGTAAACGTGTTTCAGGTTATCTCACACCTAAGTCGACGTTTCCAACCGTTCGCTTGATAGCAGCCCTTCGTATGTAACAGACAGACAGTTTTTAAACCTTAGTTTGCTCTCTGGAGATTCAACTCATTAGTGACCGGTTTTGCTTAATGCAAAGTATTACATCAACACATGTTGCAAAAGCTCTACAGAAGACGTTCACTTCAAGGGTCAGTTTTCAACGCACATCCATTTTGTGAAAGCCTTTCCTTCTTAAAAATAGACGCAATCAGCCTTGTGAGTCAAATTACCGATATTTTTCCGATACTCTCATCGCGGGTTTGTTTCTGTTTATGAATAATCGTATGCAGGGCATTCGAGAGGGGTCAAGCATGGCACAACGCCAGGTCAAATCACGTCACTGTGCCTGCACGCAGCAAACCAATAAACAGCTTTGTTTTCAGATTCGCCGTTTCAAATTATCCTTTACGCTCGATGAATAGTCTGTTTTGGGTATGCCAACCGTTTACCTACCCACCATACTTCTATTTGCGACCAAAACAGAAAAGGGAGCATTGCGCGATGATTACTTCAATATATGCGCTACAATGCTTAAATCGCTCCACGTACTTTAAAGCCATCATGCACGTCCTCCCATTGGCTGTGCTACATTGGCGTTGTAGTTTAACTGAAACGTAAGCACATGAGCTTATACAAGTACAACGTTTTCTCACATTCATTGTCCTTTAGTTCCCTGTTCATTTCGACTGTATCCGTGTGTGGATTTGACGCAAAACAGTGTTTGAGAAATGAGATGATAAAACTAATATCGACCGCGGAGCAAGCAAACTGGTGTGCTGATGTATTTCAGTGGATCTCATGACGTCAGAATTGATCCAATTTCATATCTCGAAACAATAACGGAAAATATATCAATAATTGGCGATAATCGTGATTCAAAAAATGTAGTCTTAAGGAAGCCGCAATCATCCTTTAATGACACCCTTCGGTGCACACATAAAGATGATGCATTTCGATAAAATACCTTGGCAAATATCGCCTAATAGAACCTCCTTGTTTCACTTCACGTTGTTAAACATAGAATTCATTAATGAGTAGTCTACTCTATAACTTTAGAAGTAATAAACTCAATCGAGGGAACGTAATAATCATGAACGTGGTCTTGGTATGTAGAACTGTTAAACGCACATAAACGTGAANNAAAACTAAACATACAACAACGAAGTTCTTATCATTCTAATCGGTTAATTCATCCAATTGGGTGGTTTTCGGTGATAATATGATCGATACAGATCAGAGCGAACTGTTTCTACTGGGACTCGGGTGCATCTTGTTTTGCAAGCATCAACTAGCTCACTGTGCCTATGATGTGTAGGTTTGACGAACCAAATCAAATGAGCACACAATACAGCCCGTTTAGGTACATCTGATATAAATAGTGCTGTAATGAGCTTAGGCGATATCAATGCATAAATTTATGCTAAAACACTGAAGTACCCGTGACAGTGGGACAAGACATGGCGACTACCAAACATAGCAACGATACAATGAGAATAAATGGACCATTATGGCAGATGTGTCGTGACTGACACTTAGAGTGTGAT
>UZAN01047431.1:2644-21052 GCA_900618425.1 Echinostoma caproni
AATTGACCGTTAATCCGGAAGAATACGGAGGAGAATGAAAGAAACTAGTTAACTTGTGTCGGTTGGGATGGAAGTTTCGACCGTTGGACCATATACTGATTCCTTTTGGAGAATAAACAATCGGTCTTTTGAAGAATAACAGCCTGATTGACGCGTTCAATTAGTATCTACCTATTGGCCGTTGGAACGTACAAACACAACAACAATAAAGAGACCGATCTCAGGGAAGAACATAATATTAGATAACCAGTTAGACGATGATGAACACTTTGTTTGTTTCTTCAGGATTTCGAGCGGTCTTTTCTGGGCTAATAAATTATGAGCACACCAGTCAGAGAGAAATCGCAAGGACTAGGGATAAGTTAAAACCCGTGACCAGGTGGAGATTTCAGAGGATCACCTTGCAGATAAGAGTAAACAGAATCGTTAGATTTTGAGCACTAAAGTGGCATCTTGATAAGTGCGTATCAAAAAGATCAGGTTTCCCAAGTAATCGAAAAAGGGGAAGAGAAGTAGTGAACGTTCTATTGCTGAAAAAAGCAATAGACCATGAAGACACGTTTAAAGGGGACTATTTGTGAAAACTTTCGATATTTGAGCACTGGTGAAGGGTTAGATATCTCTTGCAGCTATGGTAGGCATTAATTCGTTCAGCTCATATGATCCCTGAACGAATCAGAACAGTACCTGTGCGACCTACATGCAATCCCCGCCAACAGGACGGAAAACGGAGATTGTCTACTTCAACCTAGAGCTGACCACGGATTGTTCCCATCAGGCGCCAGCTTCGCTCACAAGAAACGACACCGCATCCCATGGAAACTCTTGAACACTTTACAGCGATGGACTCAAATCGATCAAATTGCTATCATCTACCACTGGTGAAGATCTACTCGAGAGTACCGCATTCACTAGCTAACACCCGAGAATATGGACCATGCTCTGTTACGAGCCAGCTTCTCTCTAGTCCTGGGGAACACCTGAAGCAAAGTCGTTGGAAACGGATATCTATAATGCAACGTAAGCAATAGTAGGAGATCGACCTACGAAACGAAGCCCTTTTACAACATTTCAGCTCGACCACCCACCGAAGGACACAATGAACATTGAACGTCAATCAAGGAAGCTATACAAAAGTCTACCAAAACAACGGCAGATTTTAGCAAATAATCGATGGATTTCAATTGATTTGACTGACTATCTTTCGGACTTCACCTTCACGCACAATCCTCAGTTCATCGATTCAACCATACAGTCGGAAGCACTAGACTTGAGTTTCGCTCTTATTAAAGCTCATCAGTAGTGCATAACCACCGTCCTGTCCGGGAGTTGAACTCTGGACCCATCGCATGGAAGGCGTGTGCGTTACCACTGCGCCAACCAGCTCACGCCTTGGCTGAACCAAATTGCCAATTCATGTTTTTTCAGGTGTTGTCTTCAATGATAGTCAGTCAATCGATGGATTTCTAGAGCTTATGTGCGTCGCTGAATGCTCGGAGCCATTCCTCCAGATATTAAGTCTGACAGAACGCAAATCCCTTAAAAGTCAGTTTATCAAGAGTCTGAGGAATGGCCGCGAGAAGCGATTGGTAGGACAGTGCAGAGACATGGAAAAGGCTGGGCTTATCAGTAATCTTTTCCGTCTAATTAGGAATTAGGGTCCAAGGAAGATAGGCGTAAATAAGGTAGCTAGGAAAACTAGATTACGAAAACAAGACAAAGATTGACTGTCGGTGTTCAAAACCGCTGTCTGGTGGAGAAACCGGACAAGAAATGCTGAGGTTAGGCGCAGAGTCTTAGGTAATGGCGATCGCTCACTGGAACAAAGGGTGGAGTTCCATGGGGTACGCTGGTCAAGGCTTGTGTCTCGTATGTTGCCAAATAGACTGCCACGGCATGCGGTTTTTTCCAAGGTAGATGGATGTGAAAATGGGCTGAATGGTCAAACTAACACCTAGCATGAGTGAATGCAAACCCTGGTCTCTTGATCATAGTATCGACGGTTAGAGACACTAAGTGCTATGGCTGAGTGTCATAAACAACAACGCTCGTGCATCTTCCAATCATCTTTGTAAGCTTAGTCTACCCGGGCTATCCATTATTCATCAGAATTCTAATGTTTATTCCACTCCTTCATCCTAAGAAGCAGCCAAAAGACAAAAACCCAAACCACCGAAGGTGGTAAAGATGGTAAATGGTTGATCAAACAAGAATGAACTTTAATTCTTCAGACTATCAAGTGCATCACTACACTATCGAACACGGATGCAGGTAGAGTGGAGCATGATTCATTGGCATCATTGTCCATGCTGTCGGTGTATCACCTGATAGGCAAAATATGGACACCATCTTCAAATTTTAAATGTTAAATTTAAATGTTGTCATGAACCAACACTTTAGTTGTCAGGATTGTTCGTAGGGGACATGCATCGACAAAGCTCTATTTTTAAAGCTTGGAATGAAATCGGTGAAATGCACTCTGAACGATTTATTATTATTTTTACTATTATTATTATTATTATTAGTTGTTGTTGTTGTTGTATTACGAGTTGAGAAAACAAATACTTTTCACATTACGGTCTTGTTTTTCGCTAATGCAGCATAAAAGCGAAAGTATAAAACCTGGAGCTACCGTAACACAAAGGTGACGCTAAATTCTTAGAGTAGTCCATTCGACTGTTCACAAGCACCAGGTAGTGTTGATAGTCTAGGGTACGGGTTTCACTCCTTGGGAGATCGTTCATTCCTCACTAGTTGAATGTATTTATCAGTCCATAGCTTAGAAATGCATTCAACAAGTGGGGAATGAAGGATCTCCAAGGTGTGAAACCCACACCCAAGACAATCAATAATGCCTGGTGCTTGTGAATAAACGAATGGGCTAATCCATGCATGATATTCCAAAGTCGCTTGAACCATTCGCATAAGGCGATGAAAGTCGACTGTTTAGTTCAGGGGTAAGAATTGGAAGTCAAACCCGAAGGTTTGAGCCTCGAGTTTTGACAGGAACACAAAAAGCACGCACGGCTGATGAGTATCAAATAGAACAAAGCAGCTGTCCAGTGCTCTTGTTCGGCCATCACAAATCCTTTTTACGCAATGTGCGCCTTAAGCGGTTTCTACTTACGATGTAGCTTCCATAAAGCCACTTTTTTAAAAATAAACTGATCGCCGCCATTAAAACTCTGCATTTGAACATCCTCACATCATTGAGAACGATGGTTTTTCCCATCCAATAACCCACTTAAGGCTGAAATCATGCCTTGTTGGGTCTGACAAATGATAAAGTGGGAGAAGTGGAAATATCGGATTGTACGAGACTTTATTGTGGGGAAATACAACCGCGCGAGTGTAAAATGACTATCTGGTCGTTCAAAGGGACTTGGACATTTCGGCTGTTCTAGTGTTATATTAGAAGAACTCTTTATAAACATTTCATGAATCAATAAGATATTGTTGCATCCCTCGAGTACTTTCCAGGTGCTACTTTATCTTACGTTTTCCACAGGAAATTATACATACCTGGGTAATGAAGGCACACTATTCGAAATTGCTAATGGAACACAGAATTCAGTATCCAATTGCAGCACTTAAAATTGTTTCTAATTTTTATCCGACACTGCACATTAGATAGTGTTTGTGTCACAAAGTGGACACTGTTTCCAAGTGCCTTATGTACAAGTACAGTCTATAAGAAAATGAAGATAATTTCATGACCGTCAAGTATCACAGAGTTATGCAAGGGCAAGAGTTGCTGGGACTGACATCAATTAGGTTCGAACCATAGCAGAGAGAGAGAGAGAGAGAGAGACAACGAACTGCGTGTAACAGTATGCTCGGTTCACCCATGTTCATAAGAATCCTTGCGTCACCTGAAAACTGCATAACTGGGCTGTACGCAGGTACCCTTTAAATGAACTCGTTTACGAATCCTAAAATGGGATATGACCACCGAAATCAGTGAATTTGTTTCACGCGCAGTTAAATCGGGACGGAGAGAACAATTCCGAGGTCGTATGTGCAAAACAAACAAGAAACTACATTTTCACCTTCGCACCAGCGAATACAAAAAGCATGCGATTCATAGTAGTATTGTGAAGTGTCACTAATATTGGCGAGTAGTACGATTGGTACGAGCTTGAATAAACTAGTTTCAGAATCTCACAGCATTTAAAAAAAATGAACAAGACATCCGGGAACAGGTTAGTGGATTCAAAATTGTAGCAACGGAAGATACAATGAGACCGTTGGACTGTTTGATCACTGATCCCAAGTCTTTGAAATAAAACCGTGAATAGTACATTTTTCGTCCTACGTAGCCCGATTAAGCCACTACTCATGTTAATGTTACACTAAACAACTCTCCCCAGTGCACTACAAGCCTTGTGGATTTATAACACTGGTGGGAATTTGGTGCAACAATTACGGGCCGAGCAACCGGTGATGAATTCCGATGAAATGGAAAAAATACAATAATCATAGACCAAACGAGGTACACTGAGCAGTTTTTCTATAAAAAGAAAATAATGGACAATGCTTCGGAAATGTCAAATGAGTCCAAACGAGCTGAAACGAATATTCCTGAACGGTACATTCACATTCACAAACATCGGTACGTGGATCATTGTGCTTTTTTGTCTGAACCCGTTACTCACTCGGATCGTTTTAGCCGGCAATAAGCCGACCGCGTAGCCAAGCATCGTCCCGCCGACAAAAACTTTAACCAGTCGCGGATCCCCGAAGCACGTAGATTTCGCGAACGAATCGGTTGCCTCTTTATTCGTTGTATCGGAACCTTGCGTATGTACAATCTGCTCATCAACAAGTGCGTCCAGTAGCCCAATCACATGATTGACCAATCGCAACCGATCCGCAATCTGAGCTGGTTCATCCGCGACAACTGAGTGTTTGGTCCCCGAATTGGTTCGATCAGTTGCGGTTTTCCGATCACGTGTAGCGGGCGGACAGATTCCGGTTAACTGAATCAAAGCGACACCGACATTCACGTACTGTTCCCCATACAGATCAGACGTGGTGGATTTGCCGGGTAACCGATTGAACAGTGATGCGATCACGTAGCGAGGAACGACAGATAGGAGAAGTCTAGCCAGGGCCAGTCGTGTCGAGGTGAGCGAATGAGTGACAGACTGATTCTGTTCAACAAGTGAAACACAACAGGAACACATGATTCAAATGAAGGTTCGCCAAAAGGAAACCAGCACTGATGATGGAATTCCTGTTCAAAAATTAAAAAAACATGTCACATCATTCACCTTATTTTGTACCGTTTGGTTTAGGAAAACGAATAGTCGACGGAATCGAACTATGGAGGTTGTAGACTGTCTGAGAACATCGATAAAGTTGCGTCATATAATGCGGAAGAGAAAGAACCTCGTTTTTCAGATGATAAGAACTGAGTCACAACCCGGTTATATTATACTCCGAAACGTTGGCTTGTTGTCCAGTAGATAGTCAGATGCAGTTGTTTGTGAGAGGGTCAACAATCTTTGCCCAGGGTGGCATAGTTGAGCTTTCTATGAAATGTGCTCTCGGACGACCCCGGGAGAATCCTTTAAACTGAAACAAGGTGTGTGCTGACCGAACAAAAGGAAACACCACACGTCGGTAATAGCGACTGCAAAGTCATTCCTACTGTGATCATTGGTTTAGAAAAAACGATTTCCTGACATACGCAACAAGAACGGACAGAGCCAAGTGTTGTGTTAGCCCAGCCCATAGATTCAGTTCAAACAAAGCTGCTCACACGCGACAAAATGCGTTCACATCTGTTAGAACACGACAATTGTCAGAACAAATGCGAGAACACAATGACTCCGAGTACACTCTCATTGTGAATTGATTATCCACGGTAAACTGATGGGCACTTAAGTCCGGGGAGGGATCGACATAATGGAGTTGTCCTAATGTATTGGGGCAGGGTCGGGTAGCGCAAGGGGAGGGGAGGGGAGGGGTAACACAACCTAGATCAATAAGCATGAGTCAGCACGATTACGATTTCTGACAAACGAGAATTCTCGAGATATGGAAATGCACACGTCAAAACGCTGGCCACACCCCAAATGTATGGAGAAGTAAACGAGTGCAACAGAAATCATCCCGGACACTTGTCGGAATGAAATAAAGATTGAAACTATGGAGTGTTTTCAGGAAAACGGGTAGCACTAAAAAGACCAAAGTAGCAGGTGCAAAATGACACAAGTTTTTGCATCATGCAATAGGAAGACAACTTTAGCCGTTAACATTATTGTCGAACCACAAACCAATAGCACTACTGCCGACCATCAAACATTTCTCAACCAGCACTATAGCGTGCCCAAAGATTGTACCGCAAATGAAGGCAGGAACTATTCAAACGACAAAAGTTTGAAGAAAAACAGAGATAGGATCGTTTCCGAGATTCATTCTTCGTGGACTGCAATATACTGTTCTTTGTTGATCAGCCTTTATGTGAACAATGAATGAGCATGGCAGACAAATAAGACAGAGATATTGTACAGGGAAAAGAGCACGAAGCACCACGGAGGACAACCAAAACATCACTAGATTCGAGAGCGTATGGATTTCATTAGCCAATCAATGCGGAGATGAAATTCCGAGCTTAAACCTTGCTCAACGCTGTCTTTTAGTCCATCTCGTCAAGCCATGAAGAAGAAACCAGGTGTGAATTAAAAAAACGAAAAGGTTTTCTAGGACCGGAGGAGGGCGTGGCGATTGTATGCATACTGAAAGTGAATGGATGCATCAGAACAGAGAACAGGCAAATACTGCGAGATGTTAACGGTTCTCTGATTATTCTCAGTCATAAACGAAAAACAATCTGGTATAAATACAATAAAGTTCTGATTGCTACATTGGTTCAAGGGACAACAGTCAAGGAAGGCGAGTCGGAATCGGTGCTACGGTAATTCGAATGATTACATCAGAAACTTTTGGGCACGATAAATTGGATTCATGTTGCGTAACCGCGGCTTAAACGATAAAGGTGGATTATCGACGTGCCCAGTTGTCATGAGATGTTTTGCGAATGATGACCCTAGACTCTTCTTATCAAACTGACCTGTGAGATCCTGCTGCGTCATTAACTGTGATAACCATTTGTTGTATAAATATCAGATTGTTTTAGGTTTTAGAGACTCAGGAGATTAAAATAAATGTCAACATCTCACAGTAATTGTCTTTTCTTTGATTTAACGGGTTGGATAAAGGTGACCCGATGTTTCAATTATGCGTAAGAGTCGATTTTGAGGGCACTGAACTGATTCTAATGACTCCAGTAAAGAGGGAAACCACGAATTAGTTTCCTGGTTAAGATATTCATATCTTGACATGTGTGTTAATGCGTTTAGATAGAATTATCAGTAGCACGGAAGACACTTCTAAGTAGCTATCCTTGAACAGTAAGTGATCGTAACTGATCTAAGAGAACGAAACCGGTGCAAGCAGTTAGAGTTAGGAAAAAGCTACTGCTTCTAAAAATCATATTTGAAGGAAATCTAGCGGCTGAAAGTGTCAATAGAGTCTTGCGTGCCGCAGTAAAGACAATTATTAGTGCGGTTAAATTGGGATAAGCTTTCTCAACATCATATCCTAGGTCAGAACAGGGAGAAGTTGTCCATATTGAGCTCATCAAAGATCATCGGACAAGTTAAATGCACCTGTGTTGCATGTTCATGTAGGTCGTATAATAAAGTACCTATCACAAGGTATCAGGGAACATAAACCCATGCGGCTTAGCTCACAGGAGCGAAGGTTATATCAAGTTCGGTTGTTGCTGCAAAAATATTCCCGATTGAGTGACCTTGAGAACAAAGATTAGCAAACATGGTTGTTTTGGGTGCTACATAAACTAGCATAAAGCAGCACAATTTAAAACAGATTATTATAATCGATTAAACGGATGGTGGCAAGAGCCACATAATTGCGATGACAATCAGCTTAGAAAGCGAGGTTTTTGTGATGATTGGCACGCCTCACTTGTGTGTGTATTTGGAAGCTGAACGACGGAGGATGGTTGTGAAACAATGAGTGGGTGAATGAATGAGAGTGTATGAACGGAGGTTATGTCCCTAGATGATAACTGGGTGGCCATAGTAGGACTATAGTGATCATTCTGGGAGCATAAGTGGGAAGAGGGTAGAGAAGAATGGCAATCGCCTCGGCTGTTGATAAGTTTGGATGTGACCTCTTTGGATAACCTTCCCTTGACCGGATAGAGAGGATATAAAGCCTTACACACATCGAATTTGTGATTAGACACGGCCGTCTGCATACGTAATGTCAAGCTCTGATCCAACCAGCTAGGATAATGTTCCTTGATATGATCGTCTATCGACCCACATCACTTGCACCATAGGAACAGATGAATTGACAAACACAAAACGAGGTGGTATCCGGGGGTAATCTGCCTTTGGCCTGGGTTGGGCATGCTATTATGAATGAATGACTCCATTAAATTGAAAAACATTTTGAGACCGTTCCAGTTCAAATCTAATGAAGTCCGCAGAATAAAGTGTCTTAATACAGATTTTTTCTTTGCAGTGTAGAGATGAAATTTAGGTAGTGTGGGCTATTCAGTCCATGTTTTCCTATTAAGAATGCTTCTACGATTGGAGTTGTCTGTGCGTCGAGACAAGAATTTATCTATAACTGCGCAATTGTCTACGGGTTTCTTTTTAGGTGTGAACACCATTTTTGGATGAGCTCCATTGAATTTCTTAAACAGAATATCGAAATTCTTGCCAGCATTGTATACACATACCACGTCAACCAAATGTCGTTCGCCGTACATTTCATCGAGACGGGGCATTTAAGGGGTAGTAATTCGGTTTCGATCTTCATTTACCGGGTCCAACAACACAATTTCGAGGCTCACAGAATTAAACTGCTAGCATCAGCCGAGGCAATTATCAACTGCTTCCACAGTGGATTCCGTCGTGCATTGAGCAAATGAGACGTGTGTTGAAAAGCTAGGAAGTACTGGACAGATGTTTCGATCTCATTCAGCCCCATTAGCAGTGCGAATCATCTATCGACCCAGCTGTGAATCGAACCCAGGACCTCACTGGTAGAACGCAACCATGCTAAACACTCTGCCATCAACTGATCAGACCGTTTCTCATTTTCCATTTACGCGATATCGTACAATCCATCTTTGTGAGTTTGTTACGGACATCACGCCCTGCCGATCTCAGCAATAGCCTCCGGGGTTGGAAACATTTCACAGTGACTGCTTGTTACGTGAGAGTAGTGGAGAATTCGATTCGATTATATAGCGGATTTCGTAGTGTACAGCGAAAATGAAGCGTTGATGGATGGATTCGCACTTACGTTCAGATCCAATCAAGTCGAACACAGCTGTACAGTGTTTTCTGGTCTTTCATTGGCTCGGTACACGATGAAATCAACTATATTGATCGAATCACATACTCCACTACTCTCGAGTTGTCTTTCTGATGTTATCATATAAATGAGCGGGAAAAGCTTAATGTGAGCACGTGAAATTGATAACCAATGTGCATTTTACTTGGATCACTCATCTATCAATTTAACGAAATTCACAATGAAATCTTCTGACATGGGTAACGGGATACGGCTATTCCCGATATTTTAACAAAACTGTTCAACGGAACGGAGTTCCACCAGTGATAAACTAGGAGGTTTTGGATTTCTGAAAATCTTGTGCTTTTCGTATTCACCGAATTTTCAATTTCCAATATGACATCATACACAACCGAAACTATCATGTGTTTAAAAGTACTTCCTTGAATCGATCACTCGTCAGGCTGTACAATGACAAAAATATCACCTACTGCTTAAACCCCGCAACGAGTGAAGCGAGGCAGAGAAGCAAAGGGTTGCGGGAAGGTGGGGGATGTGAGGCATTGAAACTGAATAACAAATCTACGAAGAACAGGTTCAAATGTGAAAAGAGCGCCGAACGAACGCGATCACGGTAGATAACAATCACCCCCCTCCCCCCATTTGACAGATCGGTACACACAGAAATCAGAGAATTAGCAAACCTTGGACAACCATTGATGGAATAGGACACACTGAAATTCCAGACCCCGAGGGAGAACAAACGCGAGCAGTGTGAATGCCCCGAAGGCGAACATGTGTTGCACAAATGTGGCACGCATCAGTTGTAGTATCACCAGTTTCCAGGGTGAAGTTGAATCAGGTCTGACCACATAAAAGTGAGGGGTGGAAGTGAAAACGAAGAAACGGGTTAACAAAAGTGGTTCAACTCTCGCTAATCAAGCGCAATGTGCATACAGATAAGTTTGATGGAAGCTAACGCACGCACATTTACCTGCGGAGTAAAACTGGAACCGTTGATACAAACGGGTCAACAACATGATTTCGACGGATTGGAGTAAAGTATTCTCTGTTGAATTTTGACGTGGTGGAAATTACTGGTAGCTCAGGTTATCGATGTTTCCTATTGGTTTATTTTCCAGGACGATGAAGAGCTCGCGGAACAAAGTATTGCCATTCTTGTCGATTTTCATATATCGATTTAAAAATACCAACGATGTTGAGAATAAAACCGTACCGAAAGAAAATTTACCGTTCACCAAACATTCAAACAATGAAGAGTAGATTGGATATTCTAAAATGGAAACATCATGGACCGATTGTGTGCTGTTAACGATTGACTTGGACGCGGATTTTTTAAGTCGATAGGTTCCATCATAGTCTGATGTGGGGTCATCTTTATCCCAGCCTGTCGTGAGCACAGTCAGTGTCTATCGTACTCCACCTCCATCTGCACGAGCCGATTGTTAGGATGGTCCGTCAAAACGCAAGCTTGCCCATCAAACCGAAATACAGATATGTTAAAGATAATCAGAAACACCTTCCTCGGAAAAGATGACTACACTTCATTTTGTAGTAGCTGTAGCTCAGTACCATAGTAGACAGTTTTGGATTCTCTGAACCACTTTCATTTCATTCCACTCAAACATTAGCACTGATGACTGCACAGACAGTGGAGAAGGTAAACAAATTTGGCTGTTCACTCAGTTATCATGACTGAAGACTGGGCATGTATAAACCAGGTTCGGTGGGAATTTGCCAGGTTTGTATACATTTGTCCACCAGGGATCGAGTATATGCCTCAGCTGTCCAGCCGATTCTACAGTACAGTACAGAAATATGGATGAACCGAGTACGCGATCAGCAAAGGTTACCGTTGTACGAAGACAATGACTGATGAAGCACAAACCACTAGACATGGAAAGGCTTCGTCTAAACCTTTGGTCAACGATTACGGAGTTCTTCAAGGAGCTGTGCTACCTCGATACTTATTTTCCACGTACACTGGGGATAATTTGTGAGTTCCTGATGCTCGTTTTTTAATATGTAGATGATGTTTTGTTGCGCTAACCCATTTCTTCTTCATTTGATCTATGCTCCTTCACTGATAATTCTTCTCAAATTCTGTTTTCCCTCCCAATAGGGGCTAAGCTTGAAACCAAGTACATGTGTTGAATGTTTATATAGTTTTACACGCTCTTCATTCGCGACAAACTCCACAGTGACAAATAACAATCCATAATTTAGGATTGGTCTGTGTCACTGTGTAACTGTAGTTTAGCAATCTTCGTTGGTCAACCCACACCCACAACTACATTGGTAAACGGCGGCGCCTATCATGTCAACATCAAAAGCTCAGGCAGTCCCAATTTTCTCATTCAGTTACATCAGTGGGGTTTTGCTATCTTACTATTTTGTTCTACTGTGAGGGTCGCTTGTTACTGTCATTATCTGAGCACCATGGATTGGAGCTAGTGGCTGAACCAAGTATGTCAACAGATAGGGTTCCTTAGCGAGCGATGTTTGCGGACGTAGATAGTGGCTAGAGGGCCAACAGTCACCAGAATACGAACTGACGTAGACGCATAGAAAGATGAATCAGGGAACCATTCTCTAGAAATGTTTTAGGCTTTTTGGTTGGGAGTCTCATAATTATTCCAGTTAATAGCTCGAAAAATCGAATGATATGGATGAGTAGTGCAATAAGCGATACCTGTATATAGATCACCTTTTTTACTGCATACACTGGTGGTGAACAGCAGTCGGAAGGGAGGCGACCACCGGGAAGACCAACTGTTTAGTGATGGGAACCAGCAAGTTCAGTCTGGGTTTTGGAGCAGTGAACCACCTAGGTCCCGCTTATTTAGATGTAGTATTGTACTGGACGCACCTCGTGCAACTATTCTCACTTGCTTTTCGTTTAATTTCACTCATCTCATTATTGATCGATCAAATGGGTTGCCGACAGATGAGTCGAAACTGGTGAATGGTATTGCAAAGCTGATGATTGAACTGAGCGAAAAACTTGTCATTTATCAACATGATCAGTTTTACTAGTACTGCGACAAATCACATAAATATTTCTAAGTTTGGCGAAAAGGAAAAACGTACGCAACTGGGTATATCCGTGTGTAAGTCAGGAAAATATCCACATATCACGGACATGTGAACGGAGAAGAAAAATAATCCAAGTTGACCTTAGCCAACGGTCGAATAGGTACACGAGCTGAAAACAGGTCAGCGACGACGAGAAGATTGTTACCAAGACCAGGAATTAGCTTAACACGATATCCCTAATCGTGCGCACACACAAACACATGCAGACATGATCGATTCCAGCGAGTCACAAGCATTATGAAAGAGTGAGTTAAACGTCAAGGAGGACGATAAATTCATGACAGCCTCGTCGATTGTGAGTCCGATGAGCCGTAATGATATTTCTATGCCCCGTTCATCGAATGTGAATGCAGAAGGGATTACACAGGGCGAAAATAGACCAATATATGACATTTAACTGATTCCGCACTTTCGCACAGAACAAATACTTGAACACCCCGTGTCATGACAACTCCAGTTGCAGTAGGATTTCTATAGACACTGTTGCAACCGGAGAAACACACTCCTTGTTTTACAATCGAAACGATACTGTAAAAAGGAAGCGGTGATTCGCGAGAGGGAGTAAACAACCAAAGCAAAACCAACAAGGGAAGCATGAGTGTTTTCAGTGTCATTCTTAGTAGACTTCGAACCCATGAATGAACACCATCCATGCTTTGGTAGGGCACTTGCGCGCGCTATACGAGTTTACACAAGCAATGCACAAAATTATGGTTGGTATACGACTCGAGTTATATTGAGAACTAAGAGTTTTTGGACACTCGAAATACTTGAATCAAAGCGGAATTCATTTTCTGCAGGAAACTGCAATTTTTTCCTAAAAATCGGAATCGACTGAATTCCGAGCAAAAAACGAATCGATTTCTCAACCTTAAAAATCGTGCGAAGAGATTACTTTGTTTGGTTTGACACATGTCCAAAGAGCATGGTAACTCGTATCTGAGGCAAATACATTCCATGTCCAGCTGTGCACTGTGGGAAACAAGACCGAGATAATCGTGGGAATGACAACAAATTTTGACGAGGTTGCATGACCGATGCAGGAGGAGGAGGAGGAAGGTAGTGCCCGTACGCCATGTTTCCCGAGATGTCGCAGACTACAGCGTTGACCTCAACAACCCACATCGTAAACACAATACCCGAAGTGACACAGAGGAAATCGTTCAACGAATCTGTATCAGCAAGACCGTGGCCAACCCAATGGAAACAGCCGTTCATCCAGTTTGAATGCGCGACCTAGCACCGTCTGCACCTGGTAGGGTGCAAGCGAAATGTCATAAGTTATTGTCTTGCAACCGAACACAGATCGAATCAACTGTCTCGGAGTTTGCGTACGGGTGGCAGAGGTAGTTGATTTCCGTGTGTCTGCATAGGTATGCCTCTGTTCACATGGTCGTGAAATGTTCTGTTGTATGCTCAGTATGACGATTCATCATAGAGAGCGGAATTCAATCAAGGAATGACTAGATTTTGCAGTGGACAAATACAGCAAACATTCAAGTGGTCAGGACTCATGCTGGATTGAAATCAGTGTTACCTTGGTGATATGGCTAAATGTCGCATCTACTCATTATCATTGCGACTGAACTCAGTGTGAATTAATATGAATTATTATTATTTTTCTTCTTTTGACCCTGCTCTCAATATTTCAATTTTTCTCCTGCTCTTTTATCTAAGTGGGTAGTCTATAGACGGCAATCAAAACAATCACACAAAGGTTCATGGTTAACANAAAAACAATTGTAGAACTCAACTCAACCACGTAAATTCATGATTTCCAGCTGATAGTCACCGATCACATTAATCCATTCGAAAAAGCTTATAACAAACCTATACAGCCCTTGGCAGCACGTTATTTGCGTCATACAGGGCGAACAATCTACAGTCTGGAAGCAAAAAGACTCCACCACCCTAAAAACAGTAAGAGAAAAAGTCAAAAAATTCGTACAATCATTTGAAGAATTGGTAGGGTAACTAAGAGAAACATCACCTTCTGTGGTGAATTCAGACGGGACACTTGAGTCTAAATTAGGCTACGACTAATCGTGTACACGGGACGTAAAAGCGAGGTGAACTTCTCTGGCAAATGCCCTTCAAAGAGAACACAATCAATGGGCTGAGCAAGAAACTTAGTTCCAAGACGCTTTCAGAGTCAACAGGATTGGAATGCTAAGCCTGCGGAAGGCATTTGGCGAAGGGTTTATTCACTCGTCTGTGATCTGAAATCTTGTAACAATAACCTTGATTTGATTCACCCAGGCATTTAGTCTCCAGGTTTGTGCTTGCCAAGTTCTTCCTCATCCGTACCGAAACCTTTAAGGGTGGATCTGCATGCTACCTGGAGTATCGTCAAGGCTGAGAGAATAGCTACCAGGTTGTTGGCTACACGCAATTAAGGCCCATCAAGGTTCATTGAATAAGTGGCCGCGAACGAGCAGCAGCAGTGTCGCCGATGTGGTGGGTCTTGCAAGTGTCCCTAAAGTCTGACGACGATACAGGAATGTAGAGAATGGGACAATTACGAATAAGATCATCATTCCTTATTCTGTTCTATCTATACCTACGCCTCACCCCTTTCCCCGATTCAGTGAAATGTTGCAATACCAGTCGCCCGATTTTTCACACCAAGCAATTCCAAGACTGAATTGATGATTACTTAACTGGAGCTGATATTTCCACCTCTGTGAATAATTCACGGTGCCCGCGTATCATACATTCCACCAATTGAGCATCTCATCCCACGTTCAGATCAAAAGCTTTCCAAGCTGGCCGAGTTAGGTAACACTTTGTCTTCCAAATTATCCCACACGTTCTCCATGAGTTTCTGGTCGTTTGAGTTCACTAACGTTTGTTTCGAGTTTCGCAATGGGGTGCTACTATTGTGCAATAAATATTTCTCTATTGCTGATGTGATTGCTAACTCATGGTCTCTCAGAATTCGACTGCCATTTCGCTGCGAGATAATCATGCTGCCCGTTCTGTTTATCCACGTTGCACCCCATAATTGTGAAGACGCATCGTCAAATACGACAGGTGTTTTGTCTTTTGTTTGCCCAAACTCGGATCATTTACGAAGATCCCCCCCCCCCCGGGTAAATTGTGATTCGTACGTCCAAATAATGATGTTCCATTCGTAAGTAACATTGGAAGCAACATCGCTTCGCCCGGTGAAGCGTGGTTTTCATGTGGGATTCAGTTAGAAGAGTTCAAACTTCGGCAAACGGGATATCTCCATTCATCTCCAATAAATCAATGACAGTCGTTGTTTCGAACAGCATTATTTATGAAGCTCTAGTCTGGAGAAAAAAGGATTCGCTCGGATGGTGCTAAACAACATCCTGTCCTCTCGAACTAATGTCATTCTTCCATACTCATACCTACGAATGCATGCTTAATCAAGAACACTTGTAGACCTATTTTTACTCCAACCTAATTTTTAATCGTAGTGATATGACAAGTCTGGGGATATTTTTTTAATGTAACACAGAGTGTGCTTAGTGAAAAAGACAGTTCTATCAGCACAGAGGAAGCGAAGAAACCAAACTGGGGGACAGTAACTTGTGTAGAACAAACCTGCTGCCTTGCAGGTTAAAGTTGGAAGCGTAACCGCGAATTAAAAGCGGGACTGGCACTGAAGAAAACGATCGAAATTGTCTATCCAAGAAGCTCTACCGATTATTGTGATACGTGAGGTTATTCTATCCTCTGGGGAGAGATGCTCGTGTTACAGTAGCTAGTCATTTATGGGAGCAGTTATTTATAATATAAACTTGACCTGAAAAGGGCTGAAACTTGCAGACGGACTATCGAACTAATCTACACGCCGTTTTCTTACCATCGAAATGCACTCTCCGTTGGTTATCTTCATTCGAGCGGAAAACCAGTGACCAATTGACTTGTTAAATATTTGGTAAAGTATACCAAATTAAAACACTCGTTCCAGTGGATCTGAATCCGTTCAGCTTCGCACACAACGGACTATTTATAACAGCGTTAAAGAATAACGCGTTCCGTGTGTTTTTTCGAATTGGTTTATGAATGAGATCGTCCAAAAACAGATATTCGCCTACAACGCATTTTCCAAATAAGGCTTGGTTACTGTCCGGTCGGATTTGCCGAAGAAAAACAAAAACCCTCAGCAACTCAGAGCCCATTCTATGGCATCATGTACGCATGTATGCACCAAACGCGAATAATTTGTGATGATGAGACTCCGCATGCTTTACGGCATCGATTGAACTACGTGGATTGTGTGTTGAGAGATTCAAAGAGGAAAACTATACAGCACAAAGCTGGGAGCTACGTTCTCCAAATATTCCGTCCACGTCCCGTCCCTCAAAACAAAACGATCGGAGCAGGAAATGTAAGATGCTATGAGACATATCCACAAACGTGAGCTTGTTGCTAGGCAAAAGGTCAGGGAGAGTTTCCCATACACGGAGAAAAACGGAACCGATTAGAGATTAGCAATTCTGTAAATACAAAGAATGGAATGCGATAGCGTTGCTTATATCTAATCGCAGTCTTTTTAACAAATTTGATTAAGTGNACCCAACTTGTGTGAAATGCTGATGCAAAGCGCCATTTTGAAAAACTGCCCACAATAGACAAACCGTATAAGTGATCAAGACCAAACACTGAATGGAGAATCGCACCGGTTGAGATAGGATTCGTGATGCAGGCAGATCTGAGACAAAAACTTCATGGGCATCCGTGATCTCCTCCTGATTGATCAAGGGATCAGTGACTCCGAAAACAGTAGCCCCGGTGAATAGCATCGGATAAAGCGAGGCCGCTGCCACTAACGCGATCGTCAATAATCCGAGAGATCCTAGAAGCATAAAATGGCCGGAGATGGGACAGATAGGAGCTGTAAGATAGATCGCGACTTCGTAACTGCGGAAATTGGCGATCAGGAATGTCGGCTGAACGACCTTTGTGCCGTTCCCCCTCGTGGCGTGTTCTGATGACAGACGAACCGGGAGCCCAGGAAGACAAGCGATCTGTACGTGGAGAGTTGAAGAAGAAAATCGTAGTTACATGGACGTTTAGTAAAGATACATAAGAAAAAAACGATC
Organism: Echinostoma caproni; assembly: GCA_900618425.1. Classification (NCBI taxonomy): domain Eukaryota; kingdom Metazoa; phylum Platyhelminthes; class Trematoda; order Plagiorchiida; family Echinostomatidae; genus Echinostoma; species Echinostoma caproni. The sequence goes on from UZAN01047431.1 coordinate 20,179, forward strand.
ATTAACTTAATTAATTAAACTAATACACACAACAACAGAAAATCTGGAGCACGCAACAATGACGGGATGCATGATTGCAAGATAATGTTCATTGATGCCTTAGAAGAAATCTTACTCATTATTTCTTCCAGCATACAGACAGTTAAACACGCTTTAAATTGCTAAGCGATTGAGGTAGGCAAATGTGGTACTTCTACCAGACTAGCTAGAGTCTGTTTGCAATTTGTGAATAACAGATAAAGCTATTGGAAAGCACCTGAGGAGCGTAATAATACCTTCCAGTGATGTTGAAGATGAGATTATATTAAAAGTAGGCTCTCGCCAAATTGCAATAGGTGATTTTCATTCATAGGAAGGATGTGCAATACCAGGGTTACTAGTGTATGGCTATACGGCTGCGAGATGACTTGCGCACCGACATTTTACATTCGTACACCGAAAAATCGAATGTGTAGTAATAAGATGCTGATGTTCGATCTCTGGAAACCGAAGTCGCTGAAGGACGCTTCCGATCGCTGAAACATGTTGAGTGCTCACGGACTGGCGGCTTGTTATCACCTTGAAACTCTTCAAAGGTGACTATTTTCACCAACAGTAACAACATTCGGAATCTGTTTCAAAAAACTGAAGCTGATATGTATTTACTTATTTTTTGCTCACAATTAATTGTTTGTTATTTGAAAGTGGAAATAAGCCTCAAGTTTCTGAAACGGGTTCTGTCAATGGTCTTAAATTGCACAGATGGTTTTTCAGTGTTTTGAATAGAGTTCGTCACGCAAACCAACACGCAAAAGACAACAGCAACCGGGGATCACAAACTCGAACGGGGTTTCATTTGGGACAGTTTGTCGATTCCACAGCAGTTCGCTCTGTG
>UZAN01047432.1:0-11148 GCA_900618425.1 Echinostoma caproni
TGATATACTGAGGTTGGTATGTATCCCTGCTCTCGCCCTTGCAAAGAAGATACTGCGGTTAGGAAGGTGAAATTACGAGGACGATAATAGAATAGCGAAAGGGAGACCGGTCTTCGACAAATTGGGTAACCCGAGGTACAGGGATAGGTTCTTGGCTGCGTCAGCCAAGATTCAGGCCAGAACCAATTCCCGTATAAGGGTAAAACCGGATAAGTTGATGCGGAAGAATGGCACAGAAAGCACAAGCCTCGAATGCAGTGGACCGTCCTCCCCGTTGGAAGCGGGAATTGTTTGGCGCCAGGAACTAACACTGAAGAAACTCCTAAGCATGATCCTCCATAGATCAACGCTAGGTTCCAACACACCGTGAAACACGGCGGTCGAAACGGGCATTATTAGCGGTGGCAACAACTGTGAACCCCCGCGGGACGACAAACAAAAACGGGGTCAGCAATCGAGCGTGAAGCTCAAGTGCACGAACTTTCCATTACACAAAGTCCGCTCCAACATAGGGTCTAATTGTCCTAGCCCACTGTATACCAGTGTATTCAGTATCGGCAACAAGTGGAAGGGACTGGAGGTAGAAGCTGCTAGATTGGATTATATTGCCTTAACGGCGACATGATTGAAGGACTGAGCAATCGATAAACACCTTGATCCGTTAAGTATTACCACCTACAGAGCTGACAAGGGAGGGATGAGAAATGGTGGGGAAGTCATTCTCCTCGTGGCTTCACATCTAGCATCACTACAGGGGAAAGCATTCTCCGTGGATTGTATTCAGGCTATCTCAACACACGATACTGTTGAAGGAAATAAGCTCACAATAGTATGTAAAAGCCCATTGGCGGAGGAGAGCGAAAGTGCTCAGCTCTTACGACACCTGCAATAAGTGGTAATGAACAATGATAGGGTGCTGATAGTAGGGGACTTCAATTCCCCGGAAGTCCATTGGGCCATGAGGTACCGACAAGAGGGACATTTGGAGCCAAACTAATGAACTTAATAAAGGAGAAGAGCTTGACCCAACACGTGTGCCAACCCACTCGATGGCGCGTGGGGCAGAGACCGGGTACAATGAATCTGGTAATCATTAGGTACGATAGTGAAGTTGAGCACCTCCAGTAGTGGCCCCCCTAGGGAAAAGTGACCACGGTACTCTGCATTTCACAGCGCCACTCGAAAATATAAAGCCTTCGGATCAGTGGCGGACGAAATTGAGGAGGTTAGACTTGCCGGCTCTTCAGGAGACTTAATAATAATAGCAATGACGGTATATTTCACGAAGCTCGTAAAGCATGATAGTGCGCATGATCAAATGTACAACAACGTAAAACATGACGGTCCAAGCAAAGATTAATTGTACAGAGAGGGTGAGAACGTAATTTTTAAACGAGTACAGAAGACCTCGTAACCATGCATTGCGGTGAAAGAGAAACACAAAGCGGACAAGGTGATATAATGGAGTACTGAGGGTGATCTGTTACGGAGATCACATCAATGTAAATGATTGTCTTATAAAGAACATTGAGGAAGATACAGAACTGGAGTTGAAAATATCCGCTCCGAAGATGATGCGCGGAAACGAGTTCTAAGAACAGAAGGAAGATAGTGAACGTGAAAGCTTTAGAATTTCAGAGGAAGAGCTGCGGTCGAACCAAGGAAGGGCAACGGAATACAGTAGGATGACAAATGGATTATAAATAGACTGTTTCAGGGATCGATGCGGATGGACTGGCTTCTTGAACAAGGAATAACCGGTTCGGAGCTTTGCCGTTAACGGATTGTCTGGTTTATATCATTAATGTTATTGAGGCGTTTGTCGCTTTGATGTGGAACTGACTACACACTAGACACCCAACCTTAAAACACTTTGTAGGTGAGGCAGGTGGTGTGATCCTCAACCTGGTCCGGAATGCGGACGCATGTAGTCTAAACGGTGGATACAACCGTGTCCAACAACCATTGTCGGAGCCAGATTGTCAATTGTGGGTGTAGACCCCAAGCCTTTGCAGGCCCGAGTCAACTGAATCTGAAACAAAAAGGCGAAACTCGGCATTCTGGGGTGATGCCCAGCTGAGAAGCGGACAGGGAGATAAACAGCAAGTTGCGAACGAATATGCAGAGGGGTTTATTACCCGAAAGTGTATACATATAAATATATATGCAGAGGAAAAATGGACCGCGGGGGATCAGTAGGATTGACAGGACAGGACGAAACTCTGGAAGGTAAATCGGGTGCATACAGTAACGACGCCCAAAGGATTTCGAGTTAGAATTATTGGGTCACAATACGTGCATAAGTATGTACCAAAATTATTTGTGTCCCACAGGTCAAGCTTTGAAGCTGAATCTGTAGATTGATAAGAACTGAGTTTAGAAAGTGGACACAGCTACCTGGTTAGCATGTGCCACGGAGTTTAGCCAAGTGAAACAAGCGAAAACGACGTGAGAAAAATTTGGATTACGGAGGAAGAGGTCACAATGCTTCTACGAGTATCTACCAGAATTAATTATGTTTCGCAGATCCAGCTCTGAAGCTGATACCGTCTGCGGGGAAGAATTGGGTTTAGAAAGTGGACACAGCTGCCTGGAAGATGGCAGGCTACTCAGTGGAAGGTCTATGGCACCAGGTCAAAGTTCCTTGCACAATTGACGGACGAACTTTTTCCACTTTGGAGGATAAGAAGGAGAGGACAGTCTCCATGGTGTAGGAGAGCATTGGTTAGAGCCCGATCCCGGAATCATAGGGCATGAAAACTGTTTCAGGCTAATCAGGGGCACAGGCGATACTTGGTTTACAGGAAAGCCAAGGATGATGCCTCCAGGCCGCAAAAGCAATACCGAGTTAGGTATGAAGTGGCGTTCGCAAGCCATACCAAAGCATGTCCCAAAGCATACTTCAACTACGGATATCCTGGCACCCCTAGTTGCGGCATTCTTTAACCACAGCCTAGATTAGACCTTTATCCCAAAAGAATGGAAAACGGCCTAGGTTATCCCAGTATTTAAAGCCGGACGACGGGGGATACCCGGAAATTGCCGACCGGTTAGTCTCCTATGCATCTTACTGAAGGTGACGGAGAGGTGTATAAGAAATGTCATAATCAGCCACCCAACACAGCATCGTCTAGTAATACCCCCGCAGCCCAGGTTCTTCAAAGGCAAATCTTGCCTGACGAACTTGTCGTTCTTTCTTGAAGTGGCTGTCAGGCTAGACTGCGGTGACCCTGTTGAAGTTTGTTATCTGGATTTTCAGAAGGCATTTGACTCGGTAAGCAATTGTATTGTTTCTTTACAGCAAATACCCCGCTGCTATTTCCATGGATAATAAAGATCGAGGGGCGGGTTTAATTTCTTATTGTGGTTGCTCTAAATACTCCTTATTAGGAACACGTTTTAGTATTTTTTATATAACTCCATCATCTACTTGATCGTTCCATACGGTGCCAAACGCAAGTATCAGACTGCTAGCGAAGGTAGTCTCAGTCGAGACTGTGGTGCAGTTCAAGGCCAGACTGCAAAAGAGCTGGACTACCTTGTTCCTCGGCCTTATCTGAATCTGATACCTTAGTTTCTTACTGCATCATTCTCCTATGCACCCCCTTGTTTTTAGAGGCTTCCTCAATTTCATTTATAATTAATATCAGTTTTAGTATTATTATTGCCTAAACAATACTTCAGCCTTATCATTCCGCTTCCTTTGTCTTTTTTACTCTATTGTTTGTCCATATGAGGAGCTTGCCCAGTAGTGCGTAACAGTGCTGAATGCAGGCAAATTATTCGTTTCTAATCGTAAGTCGACTGCTTATTCCAGAAGTGATCCTGATATTGTACTCTGCAATCCGTGGACCAACAAACCATCCTTGGTGAACTAAAGTACTGGAATACCGGACGGTTGAAGCACGAGGGAAAATGCACGCCCACTAGAGCAAGAAACTGAACTCTCGCTGGCTCAAGCCGCAACTCCTGATCTGATCTGATATGAATAACGTTCGAAAGTTAATTATTGCCAAAATGCTGACCTTAATGGTTTACGGAAGATCTTTTTTCATACTCCAGGTTCTTGTGCAATGTTGAATAAGAATGTTGTTCGTAACCTTGATTAAACACGTCTTCGTATTGACCACCGACATGAACCAAGGGATTTCAATCTGACATGGTAAATACCGGCTAGTGTCGCTCAACATACGTATCCAAAATTAATTCATATAAAAAACAGCGATCTAATTTCTATGGCACTAAAATACACAAATTAAATAATTTTAGTACTAAAATTATCATTCCATAAATTTATCCGGTTCAGTTAATGTATTGCATTGGAAGTAATTATGTACAGTCCGCATGGGACCCCAATTGGGTTCGAATGGGACTGTTTGTTACGATGAGTCCCGACTGGACTAAAAATGGAATCCATGGGGACGGTCGTTACCAGGGGAGTCCCGGCGAGACTCAAATAGGACTCCGATAGGACGGTTAACTGTCCCGCCGTGCGGACATGGATGTGAACTGTGGACATGAACGCATGTGTACTTCAGATCTCTAATCAATAAAGCGGGCAGACATCCTTGCTTGTTTACCTTCATTTCAGCATACCTCAAAGTAATAACCGTTCTGGAAACGGGGCTAAATTGAGATGATCACAAATATTTAATAAACGGTACGTATTGTTGGAGGCTACCCCCATCGGCCGACAACACAACAAACTGGACGCTCGATTGGCAAGAGTCCTATTCGTCCTGTGCAAATAGAACTAAGCTGAAACTAAAATCCCCAAAATAAGCAAACATATGCGTCAAAGTAAAGATTTAAACTGAATAAGTTATCAAGGAGGCTTTAGAAATCATTTACAGAATTTAATTTTTAAAAAATCATTCTACTTTTTACGTAACCTAAATAGGACGGACATGTATGATATATCTGAATAATATAATAATAATAAGCGAAGGCATGCGTCAAACGTAAGCAGGGACACTGCGTATGCCATACGAGGATTTTTAAAGTTATAAACAAGGGAACTCAAATCCGCCAATCGGTTCCAGAATTCAATTTCTGGAATAAGGTAGTAAAAATTAAAAATACCTATTTCAGAGTATTCGCGTTTTATGTGTTGCCGGTCTCGCACCATTATTTTTTTCCGTCCTACAAGTTGTAACACAATGAGACTATTGTTGGTTTTGTTCACGTTCCTTATTCAGTTTTAATTCGTCTAATAACATTGGTGAAATTTGGCAGTCGATTAACTGTGTTCATTGACAAATAATTTATTGCACTTGGCTTCGTCTAGTTGGAAACCACGTTGCTTTATTTTGGGATTCCTACTTCGGTCGCATTTTGCTTCTTCAGTGACTTATACATAATTTATTGATTTTTATCGCACCTGTAAAATAATTGCGTTACGTAATCAAAAGTACGGATCCAGTCACATGTTTCACCCTCCTGTAGATGTTTTTATCAGTTGACAACAGCCTCCAGGAAAATACTAATACTAAATCTATTGTTGTTCTTTAATTAGCCATGGTCACTTGCATTAGAACTCTCAATTTCACATGACTAAGGAGTTATCTGACCATTGTTTATGTCATGCACTGTTACATAACAGCGTTACTTGACGTTCAATTAGAGAATTTTATGGGACCAGCTAACTCACATTTTGTAAACCAATCTAATCAGACGAAAGTTTATATATCTCCAAGACATATTGCAGTTCTCACACCTCTTCGCACAAGTATCGCTTGGTTAAATATATCCAGGTAATATTTTGTGAATCTAAACACATATAATCATTGTTGAACGCGCTTCTTTCTTGTTCTTCGTGTCCCTGAATTATGCAAAACAATTTACCTGTATAACACCAGAGACGATTATGGTTTCTCCTTACTTTTTTCGATAGCAAAAATAGAGGTTGGTTTCAGACAATTTCCTTCTGTAAACAAAAGTAACTCAGTACAAATCTGGATGTGTATGTCGTCTGCATATTTTCAACTAGCACATAGGTTACTTCAAACGCATTCAAAGGAGCATTTGGTCAACTTTAAAGGATATTATGGAAAACCGGTACATGTTGTGTGTCATTTCATTCATATGCATTCTTTTAATTGCACTAATTGGACTTCTCAGTGAATATGTAAATGATCGATCTCTATAAACATAGGCTGCCCGAAGTTATATAAATGCAAATAAGTTGATGGGCACGGCGTTCGTCTTTCTTCGCATGATATTTGCTTATTGTGATATTTTATTAATTTGCAATGAAACGCATGGTAAAACTAAATATAAAGTCTGCTCTATTATTTTCTTTATGAACGCCAGCTTTGTATGACAATATTTATCACGATAATCATTATTATTAGGATATTTATCGAAGATTCCTGAGAAATTGTTTTTTTAATTATTTTCAATAGTTCGCGATTGGGAGTTGCCTTATAAACATTTTAAGCCAAATCTTCTTTGTCTTACTCTAAGTAACTTTTTCACTCTTTGAGTAATTTAATTACGGTATGGATCACCTTTGCAACATTCCTCCTGCTTATTTTCCAGACCAGTTGGCGGTAAAATGTGTTCAGAGGTATCATGTACTAAGTATGCAGAGTGTGCGCACCAAAAATGTGGAAGGGTCTCTCCAGAGATAAATGCATTTTACTGTAAGCACACTAGAGTGAATGTCAAGATTTGCAAAGAGGTTGCACGAAATCGTTCAGCTCAAAGAGCACTTCCCGGAACCTTTTCAAGACTGTCCCCGCCAAATCCAATAGAGGGCAGAAAAGCGGCGGTTAAAACGATACCACCTAAAACGTATACGGAGTTAGTGTATAAACTGTGGTTTGGCAACCCAGCGCCAACAACCGAAAGCTGCATGCTAAGGATAAGTACATCGAATCGAATCCTTAGGCAATAAAGTTCTGTACCACCAATGTAAGCCACAAAGCTCTGAAAGCAGTCTATCCTACACATAAAGAGCAATATACTTTTTTCCTTGCAGAAGTTAGCTTCATCAAGGCTAATAGGACAAAGAAACTCTTCAGACTCATCAATCGTCTTTCAGGAGGAGCAACCATTTATTAGGAAACTATATGCTTCGTGAGAGCAGAGCCGGCGAATGCGATTGATATTCTTAGATAAAAAGATCTATCTCTGCGAACTGACATCAAAAGGATACATAGTCTCTGGGGTTGGAAGCAGTCAAACTCCAACAGGGTGTCCGCTGCTTGACCAATACTAACAGAAGTTAAAAAGCGGGGCCGAGGAACTTGCACTTTTCCAATGCATTCCTGGTAAATGAGAGCGTGAAAGGGTGCTACGAAATCGTCCTGGACCACCCGAGACTTCGTGGTCAGGTGGAATATACGAGTTCGAGGGATGAACCGGCAACTACAGTAAGCTGCAGCCGCAAAACATTCTCGACAAAAATTGGGAAGTAGTTATCGAGGATATACTAGAGAAAGAAGAATGGACAACTCAGTTGCAGAGCTGAAGGAGACCGGGTCATTTTCAAAACTTCAACATCTTTCAGGGGGATGTCGGCGGTAGAATTTACTGCCTCCCAACTTAGATGTATTGGCAATACCAAAAGCAGACCTACCGAAAAACAGTGTCACTGTTCGGATACTGCATCCGAGACAAGAGTAGGTGTATAGGACCGCATATGGCTAATTCAGGAAAGTATATTACTTATACAATTTTTGTATGTAAATAGGTGAGTAAAACTAGGAATCATATTTGAGGAGGTCAAAGCAGCAGTGATAGCAGTCTTTGAAATATAGTTACGCCAAGCCGATCACATGCCACTAACCATCACAAATAGCTTAAAAATACACATAGGATAGAAGGGGACAAGTGCAGAGGGAAAAAGAAGTACGGCTCTTTCTCAAAGAAACTTCTCGTTGTGGGTCGAATACAGAGATCTTGACTCCTTATATCCAAATTTTATCAACCTCTTTAGCTTCCAAGACAAACAAAAGAACCATAACTAGTGTCTGCAGAAGCACATTGATCACTATAGATGAAGGTTAGCAACAAGCCAGAGCGCTGAATGTAATAAACTGTCTCAACAAAGGCTTTGTCGGGGATTTCAACTTATTTGGTATTCAGTATATCACAGGGACCTACCTGCAGGGTACACTAGATGAGATGTAACTGGTATGGGTACGCTCCATAGCTCTCCTATAACACATGAACGACTATGTAATCTGGTTTACCTCCGCAAGGTATAAATGTGTTCAAGGCCGTAATGCATGCATCCCTTGAATATGAATACCCTTCCTCTAAATGCAAAACTCTCATGGTCATGCAGGCGAAGATACATCCGTATCTTTTCTTTACGGACCGTCTCCGCTGAACATGGAGTTGTTCAAAATAGTCTAGATCAATCGAGCGGAATAGCAACAATCACATATTCATTCTATTTATGGACACAAGAGCCATGAGCTCATAGCCTGGTTTACTCAATTGCCCACAACAGTTGATGCATGTGCTCAGATTTCTGTTCACTGCTGGAAAATCCTTGATTGTACAAAGCCTCCATCTAATTTGNTTGAAAGTAACTTATAAGGAGTTACGTTTGCACCATTGCTGACGGGGGTTGGATAGCTGGGTGTCTCGCGTCTGGTGGTATATGCTCGTAAGGTAGCCTACCTCCAACTTGAAAAATCTCATTTACTTAAATTGGACACAATTTTCTTGGAGGAAAAGCCTGTTAACTTGTTCCCTTGGGACTCTCCACTAAAACTTCATCCACTGGAAACGATTCTTATGGAAGTAAATGCACGAAATTGTCGCAGACCAGATCAATTTCGTCTATTGATATTCTACCCAAATGGAGCTACAAGGCACTCTTTTCTCTCAACGTTCGGTTTCTATGTTATGTTATGTTTTGTCTTTCTCTTTTTCTTTTTTATTTATTGCATATACCAAATGTACAGTTAACTTCACGAAAGATGCCGAGGTCAAATAAAAGCTGCCTGAGAAAATACAGAAATAAGGAAGATATGCGTTGGTGGAGCAGTTCGAACCGGGACCTTCGGGTCACAATTTGCTGACCTTATCACTTGCGTGAAGCTGTTGCTCGGAACAGCCTCTACCGACGCTACTGGTGCGACAGTGTTGATAATTCTGGTACAAGTTGTTTGGTTATTACCCACTGTGCGCTTAAGCTCAATCTGCCCTCGGATCTCTTCAGTGGTAAGCAGCTTGCGGGAAAAGTTTCCTCTGATCTTCTCAGGAATAGCGGTTCCCGCAGTCTGCTTGCCTACCTCGAGTCTTCCACCTTCAAGCCGCTAATGCAGAGGTTTGTAGGGTTTTTATCTTCTCTAAGTGACACCATTGCTGAGGTGCTGTGCCTTCATGTATTCTCACCAATCGATTGTAAATGTGCTATAAAAAGCTCATCTGCTGCTTATATAACATAGCACCATTTCAGAATCAGTCCAGTAGAGTGTACGCCCCTTTGACATATTTAGATCTTGACGTATAGCATCACAGAAGGTACTATTTTTTCGACAACTTTGTACATACTACTTATCTCATTCCATCTTCCTCCTTTTGTTGGCTCTTTTTTCTTATTAATGGACTCAAACATTTTTCACCGTTTTAACCAACTTTATCATATCTTGTTCAGTATCTCAGTGGCTTTGCTCCATGATTCGCTTTATTATTTGCCGTTATGTAAATAGACCGACGACGGTCTCGTAAGTTGCAATTATTCATTGACGTAAACCTGTAATAGAAAAGAAGTTTCAACTGTTGTCTAAATGAGTTTTTTCTGTATGCTGGAAAGTTGGTTAGTTGAGGTTGTGACATAACTATTGGCACTGAACTTTGCTCGAATTGCCGTTAAACTGAAATTGGTCTCTATACCGTCCGTCAACAGCTCTAGGTTAAGTAAGTTAGGAATTCATCCATGATCAGGTTGCCTAAAGTTTTCCCTTTTATATTGTCCCGCAAATAGGCTGCAGCTCCATAAGCCGATTAACATGCGTCAATTAGTATGTGCATTTGGATTAACTCAAAGGCTATTTGCTCTTTGTTCCCGATACGCTTTGGCATCTTGAATCCCTTTTGGCCGGTAACCTCTTTCACCCAGGTTTTCCAAGTCCGCCGGTTATCCTCACATGCTATTTCTTTTCATCCAAGGGTTTTGCGATGAAGTGCTTGGAACTACACTCCGCCCGTCAGAAGCATAGGAGTAAACAGACCAAAAAGGTCATACGGACCAACAATAACCAAAGTAAGTACTACTTAAGTAAATGGCTTTTGATTATCTCAAACAAAAAAGAAAAATATATCGCTAAAAACCAGCCAATCCATGCCTAAAGTTTTTTGTTAGGTATCCAGGTTCATGTACTATCACTTACTGTCCCCACTGTAATTTTATATTATTGTACATTTGATCATGCGCAAAGCATGCTTCACGGGCTTCGTGAAATATACCATTATTATTATTATTATTATGTTACGCTGTGCATAACTAACCGTTCTTTCGCGCTCTGGAATATTGCTCATGACGTCACTGCGGTTGCAGTTGTTAATTAGGATCTTTTTCAACCCACCATAGGAAAATTGAAGCTCTCGATTAACGCTCAGGCACCTAAACCTGCGGAAAACATTTTTGTACGTCTGTTGCCGAAACTAACTTGCTCAAGTAAAAGCGCAGCAGTATTCCTACTAGGTGAGTTACGGCATTTCGTCCCCACAGTAGTTGTTGGGTAGAATAGCTTCCTAAGTAGGTGGCTGCAAAATTGAAAACTAGTATTAATAATAATCGTTTATTTCTCGGATTACATTGGGAACCACACGAATAATGCACGATCACATATTGCATGATTAAATCAACGCGCTTTCTAATCTGCGGCACCTCTGGTGCTGGCGCGTTGTATTCCTTTCTTCGAGGGGCGTATGTATTGCGCAACGGTACGCGCGGTGTTGCTCTATAGCTGCGAAACCTGTCCTCTCCGAGCAGATCACGTCAAGTCAAGTCAGTAGTAGCTTTATGCACCCGGATGGGTGTATTTTCAGCAATTACACCATATTTGTGGATTCAAATTTACAAAATTATTACATGATGAAACTGAAAGCAATGAGGTGTTTGTCAATTAAGCAAGCGGTTGCGCAATTCTGTGGACATTGTGTCCTTGTCTATAAGTAGACGTG